>QWTY01002144.1:0-125275 GCA_008033365.1 Pseudorectes ferrugineus | reverse complement strand
GCAGGGTGTCCTGGTGGGACAGATCCAAACACCTCTTCCAGTAGAGGAAAAAGATTTATCTGAAACAGTTTGGATACTTAAAAACAGAGGTATCCTATCCCCCATTTCTGTGACCCAAGCCTTTTCCTTCCATCTGTATCTGGATGGACTTAAGTCCTAAAGTACAAGCAAGTTCTTGGGCCTTGTCAAACCCTTCACGTGCCTTGTCTGAAAAAGGTTAGAGGAGTGAGAGTTTCGTCCTGCACAAGCAGAAACCCATGAGGCTCTCCTGTGAGAAACAAAATGTGGGGATTTTGTCCTGTGATAAGAGGGCCGTTAGAGATTTTAATGGCTGAAGTGGCTGCAGGTGTGATCACAGGGCACTCCACTGCTGATCTTTTTTGGAAACATGCCACAACATATGGGGGAAGGAAAACTGTAAGAGGCAGGATGGGAAATATAGAGAACCTAACCCAGGACACCAAAAAAGGGACAAGACATCAGTGGAGATGGCCACAGGCACCTCAGGCCCACTTTTATCTTGCCCTAGTTGGTGAATTTTTTCTTCATTGCACAGAGAGGTAGGAAAGCCCTAAGACAAGTGTTCTAGAGGTGCCAGCAGGGTGGGTTCTGAACAGTTCAATGCGTAGCATAAGACAGAAAATAACCTTAAGGAAAACAAGTAGGGGTGACATCCTGCTAAATTTCTCACCTTCCCTGAAAGTTCCTACTGCTTGGCATTCACTTACCTAAAATGGGACTACAGTGCAGCGCATGTGTAAAGGAAGGTCGTTTGTTAACTACCTCTGCACAAGAAAACTAAAATAAACTGAACACAAACTCCTAAATGGATAAACACCCTCACAGTATCGACGGAATGCTCATCCTTGTACTTTGACCTTTCTGCATAATATTGCCAGTCTCACTCAGGCTTTCACCTCTGCAAAAAGCCCTCGTGAATGACTCTCTCGGCTGCTACACCCACCTGCAGTGACAGACCAGTCACGGACGATGCCGCAGTCTTACATGAGTCTCCCACCACCACCTCCCACGGATCCATCTCTAGGTTCTGCCTACACCAGCCTCATAACCAAAGCTCCATTTTACAGCCATTAAAAGTTTCTGTCCTGAAATGCTGACTGCAAATGAAAAATAGCACAATCTGGAGGAAGAAACCTGGTTGCCTGTTAATAGATACCAAGGCAATAGGAAGTCATATAAAACCCTTAACAATAGTAAATGGTCTGAAGTGCTTGACATATCTAATCTCCATTTTAGAACAGCTGTTTTGTTTGGTTTTACAGGATAAGTTCTACCAAGGATACTCATAACATCACCTGGACAGGTGAATTGGAAGTTCAGGTGACTTTTTCAGATAACTGCCTTTAAAAGGCAGTCCAGGTACATCTTTGATGCCACGACTTAAACAAAGTTCAGCAACATCTTTCTCTAATATTGACTACTTGTATATGTAATCCTATGAGCTTTAGGAAGGCAGTTCTAGGTGTACCCCAGTGCAGAAAGTAAAGTACTCAAGCACAAGTGGGTCAGCCAAAAGGCTGAGTGGAACAAGGAAGATGAGACACCTGGAACTGTTCCTCAGCATTATCACCTAATCCAGGTGCTGCCACACTGCTACAGCCAGACCTGAGGGCCGTCTGAAACAGTCTGAACACGTGTGGGGGGCTGCAGTGACCACACTGAACACCAGGGACTGCTGTGCAATGGAGCAGGGCCCTCAGAGTTTTCCATCCTCCCTGCATGGGCACAGACTGCCTCCTGTCAGTCCCCTTTCCCACGCAACCCCGGAGTCCATGGACCATAACCCATCCACGATCTGTCATAACTCAGTGTCATCTCTCCCTCTTTCCAGCAACAGGGTACTCTGCACTTGGGTCACAGATCAGCAGGGCCCATCTCTGAGAAAATGAAGCAGCAATTTGGCATCTTTGTGACTCCAGCAGCTATTCCATCATTAGCATGCAGCAAGTCCTTTTTAAATTGTGCCATTCCAACTCCTTTGAGAGGAAGTTTAGGCAAAACAACTTCTTTTGAAAACTGCAAATGGCCCCATCTCCATCTGGTCATGACACAGCATCAGCCACAGCGTTATCAGAAAGGCCTAGGAAAAGGCCTCTGTAGCTACCACAGTTTTAAAAGTAGCTGTAAGTGCAAAGACTAGAGGAGACAGAAGCCTCTTTGGTGTGCAGTGAATATGGTTATGACAGTTCCCTTTTCCCATTAACACAAATCCATTTATTTTTTCCACCAGCCTTGCTAAACTTCCCATGGATAGGCTGGCAGGCAGCTAAGTTTCTCATTACATCTGATGGAAACACAAAGTGTGCTGAGATGTTTGGTGAGTGAGAGTGGCTGAAGGCAAGGTTATTTTCCATTCAGCTTCTCTGGGTGGGCTGATTGATGGTTGAAGACTGCCAACTCACTTGGTTTATTACCCTGGGACATACACATCCTTTTCAAAACCTTGCACTCCGCAGCGGGCCTTCAATGCCAACTCCGAAATGCTCCAGAAACACCAATCCTAAGATATAAACACAAATGCTAGAGATATTTTTTTCCACACAGACAACTGTCACTTGAAGCTCTAACTTCTTGATTGTTTCATCCCTAAACTGCTGCTTCTGCTGCACTTTTATAGTTGTTGATGCTGACGATGATGCAGTTTTCCCCAGCAAGGGAACCTAATATCCCTTTCCCCTGACGTCTGCAAACAGTCCTTCTCTGCCTGATAGTAGCAAACCAGAAAAATTAAAGCAAGGATACTGAAAGCACTCACCAGGCCTACCCCATTAGCCAAAGCAAATGCCATTCACAGCACCACTTTGAAAGGCATCCAGGAGAGGAAAGCAGCTCCTTCCAGGCCGCGCCCTTTCAGTACCAACTAAACTGACAAGCTCAATAGTCTCCTCCATCATCCACACAGTTTTTATTGAGACAGAAGTTGGGACATCTGAGAAGAGCTGTAAAACCTTTGCCTTTCTGAAACTCAAAGCTGCTGTGCCAGGAGAGCTGAGAACAGAGCACGTGGCCCGTCAGGGGTAATATTGACCCTGGCACAATGAAAGGGTGGGTGATCAGCTCCACCACGCTGCCTGAGTGGGTGCTCAGTTCTTTTGCAGAGAGGCAAGAAAGACAAAAGACACCCTGAGGGGGGGCTTGGCTGAAGAGGCAAAGCAGGGCAGATCCTAACACCTGGCTACTGAGCTCATGGCCCAGACAAGGCCAAGCAAGTTTGCTCTGTTGTGTATTTCCGACTCTTCGGGAGCTGCCTTGAGCAGGGAACCTCTTGGTTTTGGCTGGGATTTCTCCCTTCACCCACAAGATGGCATAATTTGCTTAGTCTCCAGTTGCTCTGGATGTGCTTGTCCACTTTTCTCTCTAACCAGAGGGGATGTGGTCTCACCTCACAGGAGGAAGCTTTCCTTTGCCCTGTCCCAGCCTGCAGGGATGGGCTTGGCCCCGCTGAGTAGACAGGGAAGTTAACAGAGAAAAGGGATGGATAGCCAGTGCATCCTGGACTCTTTGCTCCATATTGCCTGGATAAACAGAGGCCAACCCACTGCTGTCTTTGGACATCCCATCCACAGGGACATGCCAGGCTCTCCAACTGTAAGAGTGCTTTCACAGTGCTGGGGCACTGCTCAGGAAATGTAATTGGCCAGGATGGGTTGATGCGACATTTCCCAGAAACAGAATGACTATGGAGGAAATGAATCTATTCAATACAAGTCAACTATCAATTCCCTGATATTTCCCTAAAACAGAAGCCAAACCGAAAACCAACAAAAATTATACAAGCTGCGAACATTTTTGGGGTTTACTTGCAAGTCAAAGTGGCACAACAGTGATATTGTTAGAAACCACAGCCACCTGACTTTATTTCCCCTCTCCTTCTTAGATTAGTTGGGTGTTCTGCCCATCTATTCATCAGATTTTCCTGGAAACATCTCAGCATATCGGTTTAGAAATCCTAGGTGCTCATTTGAAGAGGGGGAGTAATTTAATGGTGAGCTCAAAGGGAGAGAGACTGCCACAAACAGCAGTGGTTGGACAGAGGTTGCCTTATAAAAGGTGAGAATGCAGAGAGCGCCAGTAACTGCATGTGACCTGCGTATTCATGGGCATCAAGACAGCAGGTCCTTAGAAGCTGTGCGTCAGCCAAAGAACAGGAATAAGCAATTGTTCATACATCAGATGCATCAATGCACCTCTCACCTGAAGGAAAAACACACTTCAAGCCATCAGTTTTAAAATTCAAAAGCCTCGGAGGAAGAGAGATGCCTTTCAGGACACGGAGCTTACCTCATTGCAACATTGCTGCCATCGATCACAATGGGTCTCAAGGAACTGGAAGCATCACTTTCATCTTCCCCAAGCCACTTCAGCCCTGGTGTGGTGCTACACGATCCACGGGCAACCAGCTTTAGCTGGGAAGGCTGAGCCTGATTCTCCAGAGCTTGAGGTTTGCTCCCCATCCTAATCAGCTCTTTCAGCACATCATCCTCCAGGGCCTCTTGGCCCAGGTTCTCCAGCACTTTGCAGATGTCCTGCTTACCATAGCCCAGCTTGCAGAAAAAATCCAGCTTGCTCTGGTACACTTCCGTCCCTGCTGCAGAAACTTTCCTGGAGCGTGGTGGTACCACTTTGCTAGAAATTGAACTGGCCAGTGCCATTTTAGCAGGCATTTACGTTCCTTTAAACTCAGTGCTCCTGTCTTCCCAGCTGTGTCCCACAGGCATCAGCTTCTGGGAAGGAAAGATGAGAAACAGCAAAACACAAGCGTTGAGGAAGAACATGCAATTGTCTCAGTTATTTGCCTGGTGCACAGCAGAGATCACCAGATCAGCTGTCTTCTCTCTGAGGAGACTGTCCAGTCTTCTCTCAGCATTAAAGCATTTTTCTGGTCCGCTCTTAATTATAAAAGCACCAGAGTGTCCCATGCAATGTTCGTCACTCCCCAAACATTATGTCAGACAGGTGTCACCTGTGAGCTGTGGTGAGCTGTGCCAGGCTGCCTGTACGCAGACAGGCTGCATGAGTGAGTTGGTTCTTCAGACTTATCTCACAGGAAATGACACAAAGGGGATTTTCAATTTGCTCTGTGGTTTGTCAGCCCGAGATAAATATCTGTCATATTTTACTGGATGGGCTCAGATGCCATAGCAACTTAACAAGTATAGCAAATTTCATCCAGTGATTTAAGGAAACATGCTGTTCACAAAGCATCTGGAAACTCTGATTTTTTTTATAGTTTTGTTTTTCCAGCTATGTGTCTGTCTGTGTGTACACAGACATAAATTCTGAAATTCTGTCACTCATCAGTTCTGATGACGCCTGACTACTCTTTTCCTGTTACTTGCTATTTCAGTGAGGGCTTTTATGTTCAGAGAAGCAGCTTGTTTTTTTGAAAGCCATCAGGGCAGTGCTTGGAAGCAGGTGATCCAGAAAGTGGTTTCAATTTCACTTATGTTTATTGCCAAGAGAAACTGGTAATTCAGAAATGAGTGTGCAAGAGTAGCAAAGAGCTACTTCATATTCTCCAGAACTGCGTCACGTAAATTTCTGGTCTACCCAGTGAATGAAGGTGATGGGCAGCATAGTCAGGGATACCCAGAGGTGCTTCAGCCCAACAAGCGTGACACAGAAGAGCATACACGGTGACCACTCATCCATCAAGACAAACACCTTCAGTCACCATTGGCTTGCTTGCACTGAAGCATCTCTTGCCACATTCCTGCAATTACTGGTGCGACCTGGTTAAAAGCTGTGGCTGGTCCTTCTACCCACGTGTGGGATGTAAGGGTGGCCCTCTTCCCTTTGCCGATTGCGGTCAGATGCAGAATGAACTGACCAAACAACCACCTCCATGCTGAGCCCACAGCCAGAACCACATCCCACACACCAGCTCCCCTTCCCAGCCTGCCAGCCACTCCCCGCCCAGCAGTGGGCCACCCCCGGAGCCAGAAGCTGAAACCTTGTGGAAAAAGGCATGGAGGTACTGGAAACAAGGAGCTGGGAGAGGACTCAGAGTGAAGCTCCTCCTCAAGGCATAAGAGCTGCCTCAGGCTCTGGGGAAGAAATCCAGGCTGGGTTCAGTTAATTTAAAACTGATTGGTTCAGCAGGAAAGCATGATAATTAGTTATAACTCCACCTCATAAAATTTTGACCTTTACTTCTCTGTGTAGCTTTATAAATTTCAGGTATTCTGTGGGACAAATCTGGCACTCAGTGAAAGGTGACAAACGGCATCAATAAAATAAAAAGTACCTTAAATATATCATAATTTTAAGGGGAAAGCAGTTATCGTGTGTATTTTTCCATCTAAACTTAATCATTGCTTATTTTAGTCAGTGACTGTTTTTCTTCACAGTGCACTCTGTAACAATTTTTACATCTAATCCTTGTTTTTAATTCATTGACTAAAGATGAAAATGTATTTGCCTGCTTTTTCATTATTGAAATGTTTACTCATCTTTGAAACAGTTACTCTCTGAGCTGAAATACATTGATGTAAACAAATAAAGTAGAAGCAGTCACATCTAGGCTAGCACCACAGTAAAACCTGCTTCCAGGTATGAGGTCAGTGGCTCCAAATACTTCATGTGTACTACTTGATTTTTTAAAAATGCCTAGATTATTTTAATAAATGATTGTTAATTAAAAACTTTTGTTAGTATCTATCTTCAGGTTGAAAAGAAAATATTTAACACATATTTTAATAGCCATTACTATTATTTTCACTGTACTTCTGTCTACTCTGATGCTCCATCCCAGGCAGCACCAAGCCCGTGGTCTATGTCTGCACCCTTTGCTTCCTTCTGCAAAGCTTGGTCCTTCTGCACAAGCAGTGAATCCCTCTGGCTTGGTAACTATGGGAAATGCTGAGCTCTGGATGGCTGCCTGGGGTTGATGTGATGCAGTATCAGCCATCACCAGCAGTATGGTAATTCTGCAAAGTTAACCACTGGATTTCTGCTGCAGTGTGACCAAACATTAAAAATGGGTGATAGAGTCACTGCAGGGTTTTCACCACAGAGAGAACAATTTTAAAAAACTGAGATGGAAGCCTTGGTCACAGACAACACTGAGGTCACCCTTCTCAAGGGGGAATTAAAGGGCAGTCAAATCCCTGGCTTACACATTCGTAAACAGTCAGGAGCGTGCCCAGCTCCAGCAGGTCAGTTG
This sequence comes from Pseudorectes ferrugineus, assembly GCA_008033365.1. NCBI lineage: Eukaryota > Metazoa > Chordata > Aves > Passeriformes > Pseudorectes > Pseudorectes ferrugineus. Next base: position 118,089 of record QWTY01002144.1, on the reverse strand, counting down.
GCTGCTTATAACCAGCACAAAAACCATATGACAAGAGGAGAAATTGTGCATCACAGAGTCCAGCTTTTGCTGTCACAAACAGGTTGTGAAATTCCATTTATAAACTTTATGACCTTCATTTGCAAACTACTTAGATTTCCTCCTGCCACTTTCCTCCCTTCACCTCAGCAGATCCCACTGGAAGCTGTTTTTGTTTTCACTCCACTGAAAGCCAAAGTCTTCTCTTATCCCAGATAAATTTATCCATAGATAATGGTGTGCCCATCCTATGTTCTAGATTAAAAAGCACTCTCTCTGTGGTGTTGTGACCCCTCTTACACATGCACACACACACGCAGAAGAAATGGCTTCAGTCAGGTTTCCAAAATTCTATTTCAATCTTACCATTTTAGAATGTTAATATTTTAATGAGTACTTTTGATCAGAAAATCAAAAGACCTCTTACGGTTTTCTGCCTTTGGTATATTTTGACAGGTTTTTAAGATTAGAAAATTATAATTGAAAGAAACTTTTCAAAAAAAAGTGGTGGTAACTACGACATCTTGCATGGCTTTAAAGAATAATTCTTCCTTGTCCTTCCACCAGGTGTTTGCTCCACTTGAGACCAGTCAGAGCAGCACCTCCAGCAGCCTCAGGCCACAGAACCACAATAAGAACCAGTTTGACTCAGGGGGAGTTAGGGCTCCTCAAAGCTCCCCAAAGCCCCATTCTGCCCAAGGAGGGGCAGAGGGAACACAGCCCCAGACAGACCTGGCATTGGTCAAGGCAGAGCAGGTTTAGGTGTTCTCTGAAGTGCTTGGGTATGCTGAGCAGCACAAGGAGCACAGCTACAGCTCCCTGCCACCGTGGTGTTCCCCCTCACACCTCAGGGCTGGACCACTTCTTCCTCCTTCACCGCTGAGAATAATGCTGCAAACCACTGACAGCCCATTTGAGCCCTGCCATGAGGTCTTTCTCCAAAAGCAGATGGGCTGCTCTGTCTTCAGAAAAATACGAATTTTTATTTTCACAAATTAGAGATGCACATAAACTCTTCATAACAAGACCGGTCATTTGTTGTCTGGATGATTAAGAAAAAGCTTTGCCTTTTTCTTCCCCACCTTCTCTGCTCCGTTTGCTAAAAATAGTAAAGCCCAACTCCCCAGGGAGAGAGCTGTGCCCACGGGCAACCCCACTTGCTCTGCACCTTACCTGGCAGCTGCACTTTCTGTGTCCCAGCAGTGCCGTCCCACCATGCTCCAGCCAGAATCTCGACTCAGAGCAGTACCAGGCTCACAAGGAAGTCGCCAACTCGTATTTAAAGGCAAGGCTGATGTCAACTGAGAGCAAATAAGTGCAGTGGGCAGAACTCATTTTATAGGAAGGTTTTACTTCCTCATTTGGCTGGCCAAGCTCTCTATAACCATAGTTCAATAAACTTTCACTTCATGTTTCAAAAGGAAAAAAAAATACAAGAGGTTCCCAACACATCTCAATTCTGAGTCACAGGCAAAGATTAGTCAAACTCACTCTGGCAGGGATCCAGAACACTGGGCACTGAGAATATAGCATATGAATTCTGGGTCAAGTGAAAAGTTTTCCACCAGGGTTGCTGTACCAAGTTAGCATAGCCTCATTCCCATGCATCTGGCGAATTCCTGACCTTTGGGGAAACATGGAAAAAAATATTTTAAAAAATCAACATTTTGCTTAGCACCTGATATTGCAAAGCCTCATTCAAACGCCTCCATGTCTGAGGGAACCTGCTCTGGGACACTCCAGTGAAACATCAAAAACCACACAACCCCCTCCAGCCTGCTGGGGGGTTAATTGAAAGGCTGCTTCAGAGACACTCAGCCTCTCCACAGCAAACACTGACAGGAACTTCTCCATGGAAACCTAAGGTTTTCCTCTGCTTGTTCCTTACCTTGCTGCAAAGAAATATGCCCCAAATCCAATTTTAGGCAGGAGGAAGGGTTGAAGACTCAAGGAGGGGTTAACATCTGGGACCCTTTGGATGCTTCAGACAGTTCTTGCAGGTGCAGTGCCCTCTGCCCCCAGGGCCAGGGAGGGTTGGGGTGTCCCACTGTGGAAGGAGAGCACCTCTGCCACGGTCACAAAGCAACACACCAGAGCAGGGCTGACTTTTCCCAGCCAGAAATCCTACTACTTGCATACTTTGTGGGAGGAAGCAGGGTGGCCAAACCCTTTGTAGCAGTATCCTGTTTAATCCAAAGAGTGGTTGCTGGTTGCTGCAAGCCTCACTGTTGCTTCCTGGATGTTTCCAGGTGACGGTTATGCCTTTGCATCACACTCAGACTCTTGGAAGCTCTTTGGGACCCAGGATTCCCTGCTGCTGTGTAAAGCAGTGCCCAGGCAGTCACAGGATAAAGGGGCAGCACACGGCCTCCTCTGTCCTACCTCTGACACAACACTTCCTCTGATCCACAAAGCTCTGGCTGGGCAGGTTAAGGCTACAGAAAGAGGGGCATGTTTCTAAGATCACAACTAAAGAAACATGTTAGTTCCCTGCTGCCCAGAACAGCTGCGAGAGCGGAACAGCCACAACCTTTGACTCCTCACTCCTTGGACTCAGAATCATAGAATGAACTAGGTTGGAAAAGACCTTTGAGATCATCAAGTCCAACCTAAATTCCAAACATCCCTGGAGAGGAGGGATCTCCTCTGCTCCATTTAACCTTTCACAATGCCACACACCTCATCACAAGACCACCACGTAGCTGTACTATTGGAAAGGAAAGAGAAAGTTGCTGCATTATTTATAACCCAGAGAGGCAACAGAGCAAAGCACACTACATTGTGCAGTGTCATTTTAACCCCTACTTCTCAGTAAAACAGGGTTTTTACTACATAAATAGGAACAAACTGGATTAAGATCCAGTTAGAGAAGTCAAAAGGAAGAAGTCTATTAGATAAGAGAATTTTAATTTCTATTGAAATGACTAAGCCCATCTACTGTAAAAAGCCATGTTGCAAAAGACTTCAACATCATTCAAATTGTAGGCAGACAGGAAGACCCTTAACCACTTCCTGAAACCTGCTAAAAGCCTTTACCTAGGTGATCACCAGTTATCAGAGAGAAGACCATGAGAAATAAAGGAGCATATTTCACTTTTCAGATGGCCTCACACCCTTTCGTTCACCAGCGTAGACACACATTTGAGCACCCAAGGCTGTGGTTTCATAGATATTTCCTTTCTCTGCTGTGCTCCCTTGTGCTGACAAGCATGCTGAGTTTTCCCAGCACAGATTTACTGCTGCTCAAGGCCATTATGTTCAAGAGGAAAAGAGCTGCAGTAGGAGAAGTTTTCAGAAGGGAAGATCTCCCCACTAATGGATGTTCCAATGCTGAGCTGAGGACTGAGGATTTACTGGTTTGTGAAACAACTAGACCTTCCCCAGAAAGAATCACTACCGACCTCAAAGCGGGGCAGCCTTGTTGTGGCAGCTCCTGGAGGCTACGGAGACGACCAAGCATGACTTTCAAGGAGGCTCCCTGTGCAAAACCACTTTCCTGATGGTTAGACTTCTGCATGGAAAAAACATTCTCTTGAAACTGGCACTGTGGAACACCTCAGGTGTTTTGGTCTACACACCCCAGTGAGGTATTTGCTTTGCTAAAGGAAACAGTTGTTATTGCATCAGCACAAGAGAAAAGCGTTGTTGCTCTCTGTCTCATCTGAAAAGTTCACCTGCTGTGAATACCAAACAAGTATATGTGCCCATAGTAACACAGCGAAAATTCTTTAGCCCCTAACCAGCAGGAGGAGGTCAGGATAAAGCAAGTGCTAAATCAAATGTAGGTCTATTGCCAAGAATATTTTTAATAGTTCTGGAACCAATACATTCTCCATCCTGCCTCAAGTGAAAGTATTTCCCTACTCCCTTCAGGAAGACTTGGGTCAGACCCTCAAGCCAAGCTCTCTCAACAGTACAAGATACACTCCCGATTTTAATTATGGTTTTTTACACACTATTAGGCAAAATCTGGATGTTTTCTGCCAGTGAAATTCTCTCCCTGTTGGAGACACTGAAAATTTTGACTTGGAGACAGGTGTTCACCCCAAAAGCCTACATCACGAACTTAGTAGGTCCTACTAGAACACCAGCTCTGTTACTGACAGGCAATCCCGTACTGAGACTTGCAGAAAGCACTACCTTTAGAAGAGGCATTTCTACATGCTTGCCAAAATGACCACCTTTCCTACTTCCCCAAAACTATGCCATTGTAGCAAGCACTCCATCTGACCACAGAAGAGGGAGAACAAGAAACAGGAAAACCAACTTCAATAACGCAGACAATGGTAACTTCTTGGAAAATTGCAACCCCATCCATAAGGTCTGATGTAGCAGGATCCCTACTTGGTTTTGCCTAAAATACCTATTTTTCCTTCTTTTATATAATAAGATACTGCTATGACTCAAGTTGTTTTCCACTGGGCTTAAAATAAAAAAGTACCTTTTACAATCAGAAAGTCCCAAACAAGTTTCAAGTTCAAAAGTTTACTGCTGTTCAGGTGAAGATTTCAGAAGGCTCTTGGAACCGTCTTTCAGCTTCAGTGATTTATTGTAAGCTTGTAAGACCTAAACCTACATCCGGTTTGCTGGTACCTTTCAACACAGCTACCACGTTTAACCAAGGTGATACTGGCTTGCTCACTGAGAAAAAGCACATTCCATCAGTGACCAGACCAAGCATTTTACACAAAAATACAGCCATGTAGCAAGTATTTACATAAATCTTACTGTAATCTAACATTTTTAAAATTGCTTGTGCTACCCCTGTATGCAACAAGTGATTGATAGAAAAGGAGAGACATTACCCATGCTCCAGGAAGCTTACAAGCAAAACCTGTAATCCTGTTGTCAATAACGTACAAGTTTTACATGAAAAAAATCAGGCTACAGGAAGGTGAGACGGACAAAGATTAAGAGCAGCAAAAGAATCAGAAATTGTTCTAAACTTCTTGAAAATTTTAAAATGCTTGTCCAAATAACTAATAGATGAGGGGGGGTGGGGGAGAATTTGTTTTGTTTAGGTTTGTGTGGTTGTTAGGGTTGGGTGTTCTTTAGACAAGTGGAAGGAAGCAGGCGCAGCTTTACCTCCAGAGAGTACACGGTTACCCTGACTGGGTTTGGGTAACTCCCATCCTGCAACGCCAACCGCTTGGATACAACATTTATGCTTCTTCTACTGACTTGTGTGATGTCTGTGGTATTAGAGAGAGATCTCTGTTGCAACCCACCCCTCTCCCACTTGCCTTTAGTGCTCTATGACCAGGTCCTGTTCATAACATGGTTTTGGCCAAGTCCACTCCAAGTCTTGCACTCAAGCTCAAGAGATCTACAGAAAACTAAAGGAACTACAACATATGACATCAAAATAGGTCTCAAACTTCCTCAAATCCATGGAACAAAACAGTTTAGAGTCTACATCATACTTTTAAGCTGTTGCAGGTAAAGGAATCCAACAGAAAACTGAGGAGCTGGTTTCTAAGCCTTTAACCACTGAACAAGGAGCCTAAATCATGAGGAGTCCCCCTTCAAACATGCCTCAGCTATGTCAAAGTGAGGAAGTTGATGTTTCTACTACAATATTTTCAATGCTATTTTCAACATTATAGAGGAAGGTGGGGTTTTTTGTTCTGCTTTTTAACTACCACAAGCACCAAAGGTCAATACTGAAACTGAGGCTGGAGATAGCATTGCCGAAAAGGAAATGACAGGAAAGTGTGAATTCTCACTAGATTAAAACAAGTCAACTCTTTGACTCCCAGATAATAAAAAGTCCTGTCCACTCCAACACCTCTGGCTGGACAGGAAGAGCAGGAAATGTTTGTGGTTTCAGCTGACCATACAGCTTGTTCGTGCCATTTCCAAAAGAACCACATGTACACAACTGCAGTTTCCGATGACTGGAGCAGTAAATCCCATCTCCCCGAGTGCTCGGCCGTCTGTGCATGTGCCAGGCGAACACCGATCCCTCCAGCATCAGCAGACTAACCAGCAGCCCTAAAATTAAGTACTTGCCTCCAAATTGGGAGCTTTTATGCTGTCATTTGATCACCTATTAATATCACCTTATTTTTGAATATCCGCATTTGAAAGCTTCCTCTTAAAATATAAACAGGTAATTTCGCCCATCTGAAGATAATGTGTGTATTTTTAAAAGCACCAGGGCATACTGAAAATCAGAAACCTGAAACCTTTTGGATGTACTGACTTCTTAACCCTTTATTCTGAAGACTCCTTGGCCAACAACGCAAATGGACTATTTACTTCCATATACTACTCATTTAAACTTTCAGTTCTTAAGCATTTACCTGTTGCAAAGAAAAAAAAAGCCATTTCTGCTGCAGAAAAGTGAGCAATTCACCCGAAATAGGATGTTTGTTTCTAAACATTGATAAGTTTTGTATGTCCCAGAGGTGGCTGAGGGCTAGCTGAAGCCTAGGAATGGCTGCTAAACTCTTTGTGATGTTAAGTCACAACTCTCCAATAAGAGGACCTCTGGTGTTCAGCAAGAATTCAGCATTCTCCCCAGCTGGAAGCCTTTTTTTTGTTTGTTTCTACGATTGCCATTTCCTAAAGAATGCAAGAATGCAACGGCTTTACTATCTCCACATCCTTGTCAAATCTGGCCAGTGCTTTTTGCAAGTTAAAAATGTCACGTAAAAAAGAAAGACAGGAGGACTGAGAACAGTATGATAGTGCAAACTTTGTTTCTTTAACACAGCAGGCCAAGAGGAGGAAGACCTCAAGACAACCTACTGCTTCCGCAGCACTACTCCAAATGCACCATATCCTGACCCAGTACAGTTCCCTGGAATCTTCTTATGCCCAGACTGAAGGCAGAAACTTTCCTGACAGGAACTGTGAGCAAGTCCTCAGCCCCAGATTCCCCGAGACCTCCAGGAACAGGTTTCTTGTTTACCTCTCCTCTGGGACAGAGGGTTCTCGCTCAGACTCTGCAAGGATGGCACCGGCCCTTGCAGGGTCTCAGGGACTTAGAAATGTTTTGCCAGGAGACAGTTATGGAAGCCCTGGATTTCTAGTTCCATGCTTTGAAGGACACAAAAGTTAGAGATTCATCAAAAGGCAGCTTCCTAGACAAGTACACTTTGTATATTTGGCCAAGTCCACTTTAAGTCTTGGACTCAAGCTCAAGACTACAGAGAACTAAAGGAACTGTAATGCATGACATCAAAATAGATCTCAAACTGACTCAAATACACAGAATAAAACAATTTAGAATTTACATTACATTTTTAAGCTGTGAAGGAAACCAACAGAAAACTGTGAGGAGCTGGTTTCTAAGCCTTCAACTAATGAACAAAGACCCTAAAGCATGAAGAGTTCCCCTTCAAACAAGCCTCAGCTATGTCAAAGTGAAGAAGCTGATGTTTCTGCTGTGACATTTTCCATGTTATTCTCAACATTACAGAGGAAGGCGGGGTGTTTTTGTTCTAACTACTACAAGCACCAAAGATGCTGGACTCCAGCTTTGTTTTCAACAAAGCAAAGACAGAGCAGATGCTGCTGGAAAGCACATTCCTGTACGAAATAGCCTCAGTATCCCCACTCAGCTTAGGTCTGGAGATTATGGTCATCTGGCCTGGCCTGCTTAGTCAGAATTTTCTGCCATGGGGTGGTTTCAGCTGCTTTTGTTCCTTAAATACCAGCCTTCCCAAAGAATCATCTTAATAAGAAGTTCTCTTTCTGTACAGTCCATTGAAATGCTCTAGCCAGGCACAGCTACTGGCACTCCAGGGCAGAGCAATGTGCAGCGATTCATCCTGAATTTTAGAATTAGCAGATCATGTTCCAATGAGGGGTATCAAGCTATAAAATCTTACTGCATATTGCAGTCAGACACTACAGCAAGTATTACAGAAAAAACACTATCACAAAAGAAAAAAGTTAAATTTATTATTTTAGTTCCCCTCTGTCTTTTCCTTGTCCTTCATCTGTACTTGGACCTCTCTTTGTCTTTTGATTTCTTAGGACTTCTGCTTCTGTCTGCTTTTTTATCCCAGTCTCTTACTCGGACATCTTCTCTGTATTTGTCCTTTTGTCTGCTGTAAGTGTAATCTCTCTCCTGAGAACGGCTGCGGCTCCGATGCCTGTCCTTCTTCTCACTCTTGGTCCTCTCCCTACAGCGCTCTTCATGCTTTCGGTCAGAATCCTGTCGAAGGAATTGGACAGAAATGCAGTTACAAATGAGAGGGGGAAAACATACAAAGGCACAAAGAGAACTAGAGAGAAGTTGAGCACGGCTGGTTCCTTAGCTACAGCTGATACTACCTTAAAGAGATTCACATCCACAATGATTTGAAAAAGGTAACACAAAAATACCCCACTGAAACCATCTCAAGACAGTAAGTTTACAAGTAAGCTTCTGTCAGTGTTTATGGAAAAAAGCATGGCTGTCAGGCATGCTTCTTGTACTGCCTAAGGAGCTTTAGCAAAAATTGGTTGTATCAGGGGTTCCACTCAGATGGGTATTACCAAACTCTTCACAAGCATCAAACAAGTCTGTAAGCTAGATTTGGATTTCAGATTTTTTACCTAAGCAATGCACGTATTTCTGTAAGTTTCGGTTCAAGCCCCACAGGCATTCCAGTGCTCTGCAGATGTATAACATTTTTTAAGACCTGCCTGTAATAATTCTTAATGGCCTAAATTCTAGGCTTCAGCAAAATGAACAACCTGACAGTTTAGTATGACTGTATGTGCTAATAGAGAGATGCAATTTTATGGGATTTTAATAACAACACTGTTAAGCATAGATCAATATGAATTAAGAAAAATATCTGCATTAAATCACACAATATTTCTTTCCTCATTTCAGATATTATTTTTCTAAGTATGTACCATGACAGCAGCCTTTACAACTGTATGGCTAAAACCTATACTCCATGTACAAACAAGCAAACTTCATTTATTTAAAAGAACAGTGAAAAAACTCTACTTCAAACAGAGTTTTTATGCAGAAAGCCAGTGACTGGGGTTGTTCCCAGAGCAAACACCACCTTTAGAGTGACATCAATAATGCTGAAATACTAGGGTTACAATAAGCAACACAACCCCCCCGGATAAACAGACACACGAATAATCACAGGTCTGATCTATAACATAAAAATTCTGCTACTGCTGGGTACAGTAATCTCACTGGTGGCCAAATGCCTATTCCACATCTTTAATGTCAAACTTTATTTCCGTACAGATTTTAAAATCTGTATCTGCCAAAAAGACTCAGTGGTGCTTCCAGCTACTTTTAAGAGCTTTGTCCATTCATTCTCAAAATGATGCATAGCCATATTACTCTTGTACCCAAAAGCCTCACTCTCCATATGTTTGAAAACATTTCAAGCCCATCTGTGACAAGGCCTGAGTAAACATCGGACGATGGACATGATGGTGGAGGGGTAGAGAGGAACAAGACAAAAAATATTGGCCAGAAAATGAACTGGTGGGCTTGGTGTATGGCTGCCTCCTAATAGGTTTGTTGCTGGAGATTCCTCCCAGTACATGGGAGAAACAGGAGAAAGGCAGGACAGCACTCAGTTGAACAATCTACCAAGTAAACACTGGAGACAGGCTACTGGCTAAGTGGGGGCAGGAACAAGTTAGTGAACATTTCAAGCTACAGACAAATAGCCCACATTGAATGCCACAGAAAAGGACAACTTGCTGAAAGGATTAGAAGTCGTATAAGCATTGAGTTAGACAAGCACAGTAACCTTCAAAAAAGCATTTAAGGTACAGGTGTACAGGACAAGTCTGAAAGTGACACAAAAAAATCGCCACAGTAGCTAATATGATCACAATGTAAAGAAAAAAATGTGCAATTTGAATTAATAGAATGAATTGCATCTTAATTTCCTGCCAGCATAAGTTACATTTCCCCTTAAATAAGATTTTTCATTTTAAAGTCTTTGGCATAGAAAGAGATCAATTTCGAAAACACCCTAAATTACTAAAAATAATGGTATTTTGAAATCAAAATTTTATGCCTGGAAGTCAAAAACATGCTGTTTCAGAAGAAGATGATCCCTACTTAAAAACAGCCTCTCTCTTACTGCTGAAATACGTATTTCTCAATCCAGGATCACAGCCTCTCATCAGTCAATGAGTAAGTGATTATCACCCTAATTCTTAATCCAGCACTGTGTTGCAACACACGAGGAAGGAAATAAGGAAAGAGGGAAAGACACTTCTCTGGAAGTTCATGGCTGATTTTGTCAAAAGTAGTAACTTGCTAAACAGCAGTTGCAGGTGAAATAACTATAAAGATCATGGCCACAAAAGTAGAATGCATATGCCACCTCTTACATACATTAAACACACTAGTTAAAGGTGAAAAGGAGCAAACAAACAGAGAGAGCCTTTTCAGGGGGGAGATTTTGATAAAACTTGACTCTGAATACAAAGGGAACAGTGTCCAATAAGCAGTAAAAGCAGCAAATTAAAACCAGAAAAATCAGTACCTCTGCCAAAACCATGCACTACAGAAATCTGAAATCGGGAAGTCCCTACATCTCACAAAAACCTATTGGATAGGCTGTACTACTTCACAGATGCAGTTATCTTAAAAAATAAAATCCAAGAGAAAACACACAGAAAAAACTGGAAGAGGAACTAAGTCATAATATAGATCTCAGGCAGAAGCATGATCTGTATTCAAAAAAATTCTACCAAATCCTATTCACAAACCCACATGGTAGTCCACCCTCCTGCCCCAGACCCACATCCTGTTACCTACTAAAAGCAAGCGACAGCACCCTACCTCTTCTACCCACTGCAATCAAGTCAAACAGCACAAGACTCAAAAATAGATTCTTGAAACATCAACACAGAGGCTGAAGATTCAGGAAACGGGTGTCAGACTAAGAAAAGGATGAGTCAAAATATACTAAAGAAAAAAACATAACACCAGCAAGAGAACAGAAAAACAACGCATCATGGAAACTACTGAGAAAATAAAACCCCTTCAAGTCATAGCTAGAGTTGATAGCACCAACTGCAGTTCCAGTTGTCAGAACTTTCCATTATAAGTCCCTGATCTCTCTTAATTAAAATCTCTGCAACACTACGGACTCAGGGTGGAAGTTTCTGTATGAAGCATGGCTACCGTGGTCTTTGGCTGATGAGTTGTGGAAGGTCTGCTGCTGTTTTATTTTAAAGTTCTTACCTCAAATACATGCAGTGATTTACAAAATAGGGTTAAGGGAGAATGCTTTGTTTGCCTATACTAAAAATGCTACCATTCACTAAAAAGTTTCCATGCTGTTATGCTTTGTGCTAGACTCACTATTCACACTGAACATACTCCACATCAGAAACATGCTTGCTTCCCCTGAGTTCCACGTACTATGCCCAAAGTATGAACAGTGAAAAATAAAACAAAATTAAAATTTTGTATACGCTAAACAAGATTTGTCATCTAAGCTGGCTGCAGATTTCACTAAAGAGGCCATGCCCAAAATATTGTGTCTGTGTGAGACTGAGTACATACTGCTCAGTATGTGCGTATTGTACTGTACACACTAACGAGAATATTCAAATCCAGAGAGAAAAATTCTTCCCAGAAATTAATTTTCGCAGCTTTAAGAGGGAACTACAATGCTTGCCATCAGAGAATAGAATTAAGCCTCCACCTGTGATTTTGAGCATAAGAAAGCTACGCTACTTATAGCAAAATGGGTAAAGGTGAGAAGAAGAGAGAAGAAAGCTGTGGGAAAGAAGATACCAGAACACAGGAGCAGCAGACTATGAGAACAAACCACATCAGGAGCACGTGACTAAATCACTAAAAGATACACATAAACACAGAGGAGATCACATAGTCAAGCACTAGAATATATTCTATTCCAGAACCTGAAAATAGCACCAGGAATCCCTCTGTCCTCATTCATGTTTTTGTGCTATGAAGTCTCACAATCCCTTTGCAACAATTAGAACAGATGTTGACAACCTATTGCTGCCAGCACTTGTTGTGCCACCTGCAGGGGTGAAGACTTCTAAATGATTTTAAAATGTTCTCTGCTGGTAATGCATGACCAGCCAGTTCCATGGGTGTAATTCCTGAACCATCAGGAACAAAGATTACCACCAAAAATACCTGTTTCAAGAAGGCTAAAGCAACAGTTTCAATCAGCCAAACAGTCAGGAGGAAGTCTAAACCAACATTAGTCCAGACCTCTTGCATGCACATGCTTCAGTCAAGACTTTACAGATCTGAAAAAGTCCCTCCCCTTCACTCAAAGGACTCTGACTGAATTAGTACAGTGACAAAAAGACTGTCCATGAATGAGCAATAGGGCTCACAGCTGGCACTGTAAGATTTTAATTGCTGATGTTAATGAGAAAAATTATTTTTAAGCATCACAGCAAGAAGTAATGTATAAGAACAGAATCATGTATGCCCTGTGTACACAGAACTTACAGCAGTACTCAAAACTCAGGATGGGACAATGGCCTTATTTGCTGTGGCTGAAACTTTCACTTTCTCCAAAGTTGCTAGAAGACAGCTTTGTTCACACTCATAAAACTTGCACTGTTAAAATACCAGGGTTTAGGGTTTTTTTTCACAGCTTAGCTCAATTCTTCCTAATGCTCACTTCAGTGGTGGTTAACCCTCCACCTTCTCACTGCAGACTCTGTTTCCACAAAACACCACATCTTGACTATCCCAAGTTCACAGAAATGACAGGCTGCAGTGGAACTAATGAATGACAGCACTACTGTCTCCTGGTGCTCTCCTCCACAGACCCTGCCTCACAGCACCATATGCTGGCACATTACAGATGCAAGCAAACCCACATGCGGATTTCACACAAACACTTCCAAAACAGCTAAGGACAAATACAAAAAGGTAATGTAAAGAGACTGTGTTCCCAACTCCATATAGGAAAAACCCAACATATGATGGTCTGGCAAGAAAATGAGAAATAGTCTACAGTCATGAAATATGATTAACTACTAGTTTATGACTGGGAGTATGTGAACAACAGGTTCAAAGTGCTGAAGATCCCCTACTTTATGAGAGGCTACATTGCCTCTTCAGGATGTTTTGGCAAAAAGCCATCTAGACATGCCAAGCTTCGAAAGTCCAGGAGGATTTGGAAACCCTCTTTCATAATCAAATATTAACATCAGCCTTCTGTAGGTTTACAACTGCTGTATTTTACACGGGACTTTGCACGCCATGTCCTTATTCAATATCACTTTTTTTTCCTGGCTTCTTTTATGAGGAAAACAATGAACAGGGATAAAATTAATGCATGAAGAGGCAAGTACCTTAGATTTTTTGGTCCTCTTGTCATCATCTTCATCTTCAGAGTGGTGGTGCTTTTTCTTCTTTTGTTTTTTAGCCAAGTGTGACTGACTTGTGTGAGACTCTTCTACATCCTCATCCAGCACAAGGTCGTACTTAGCGCTGATGGTGTTGGTTAAGGACAGGTCTGTTACCCAACATCAGTAAGGAGCAGAACACAACAGCCCGGGAAGCAAACACATCCCTGTTTATCCGACAAAAGTTTACCAAGACTTAACACATATTTCAGACTCAAACCATTATTTACCTGCACACAATATGGAAGTGAAAAAGCATATTCTGATTTGACTAAATTAATCAAAGCTTATCACGTGAGAAACAAAAAAAGCTTACTTACATCTCAAACACCAAATGGTTATATGAAGTAGCAGGGAAACATCCATTTGTCAGGCTTTAAGAATGATAAGTTTTTTCCAGGCTGTTTTCATAAACTCTACTTAATCCAAAAAGTACCTTTGAGCAGAAAAGGATACTCTTGCTTTGGTTTTACCTTCTCTTTCAGAGCAAGTTTTGAAGGTTTGTCACGTTCCTTCTCATAGTCCTTGAAATCTTCCTTGGTGTACCTCCCACCTGTCCACAGAAAAATATATTCATTTCACTCTAACCACAAACACAACCAAGACCCACAATTATCATTAAGTTCTGATTATGATTTAGGAGAGAGGTCCACAGCAGGATAAATTTCCAGACGCAACACTGACATCTGTGTAACACAGTAGAAGAGAGCAGGACAAGTTGTGATGTTCTGTCCTTCTCTTGCTTGCAAATCCCATTAAACAATATCCAGCTTTCTCCTCATTCATGTCCAGCGAAGACAACACATGAAGAGGATCACAAAGCAGGATTCAGCAACTGGCTTAGTCCCATTTTTATTACAGGTCCTATATTACACTACTTAAAATTCTGTTACCATGAAAGCCCACAGACTGTTCTCATTATTAAATGACTTTTTGCTCTGGTCTGCACTGAGGGAAACCTCTGAGACAGTTACAACTTAAGAATTCAAACAAAAAACTATGAAAAAAAATGTTCACGTCTAGATTTAAAGAGGGACACGATAGATTTCAGTTTCCATTCACTCACTGAAGTAGCAGCGTACAGATCAACAAACTACAGCAACGTGCTGCCCTCTCACGGCCACGCTCAGAACTGCAACACTCACTGGCTCGGCCAGAAACCACTACCGAGGGTGGAAAGTCATTTTTTGGGTACCATATAAGCACAAGACGACAATATAGTTAGCTTTCCAATATTTTGGACAATTTAGACCTCAGATAGAGGTCTACTGCCTCGCAGACTGCCACGCAGGCAGTCAATACAGGATGCACTGCAGCATCTGGTACAGACAGACCACAGAGTCATCTCAGCCCTGTGCAGGACAAGGTCCAGTACCCCAGTGCTCACGACCAGAACCCCACCTGCAGAAACTGCATGCCAACAACTGAGGGCTGACTGCATTTATAGGAGACGACACGCATGAATGTCACCAATGCAATGCACAGACACCTCTCCAAGTCCAGTGTTTTCCTCATGCCGCCAGTAATCAAATAACCACTGCATCCACCTCTTCCACCATCCTTTTCCTCCCAAAACATCCGCAAACACCTGAAATTGGGTTTTTGTAACATACAACCTGCCTGCCATTCAGTATGTTTGATCTACAGGAGGTGAGGAGCGGAGATCCCTGGCCTGAGTACTGACTTTTTCTTGTATACAGCTGATTGTCATACAGTGAATAAAGAAAAGAAACTAGAAAATAACGATTATTGTCATATTATTTTGCTAATAAGTAATATTAAAAAAATCATGTCCAAAGTTGGAGATGAAAAAACGTTTTAGTGGCAAAAATACATTGGCTGAAAAAGTAATCAGTGGCAATGCAATGTTAATGTAACAGTAGGAAACCCTTCTACTTTTTCTTATGAATCAAATGAAGGGAAGAGCTAATAACTGTGTTGCTCTATTTATTACAGTACCAGGGAAATTTATAGCCCCAAAGATGAGATGATTTAAACTCCTAACTCTTTAAATAATGCTTAGTTTAGAAGTCATGGCTTATTAAGTCATGAGGATCAAAGAATTGCAAATGTACCTACCTTTTCCCTTCCATTTAATCTTTGCAACAGATTGGCTAAAATCCACATGTATCCGTCTGTCATCTATCAGCACATTGTCCATTTTGAAGTAGGCTTTCTCACAGTCTTCCTCCTGACATTAACCAGGAAAACCTTGAGTCACGATTACTTCATAGGAATATTCACTGAAGAGCTCAAACACAAATTCAACAGCTCAGTGGCATACATTTCTTTCTGAAATTGCCTAAAGCGCCACAGTTCTTGCATTGTACCATTTCAAAAGAAATAGTTATGCTTTGTCTGAATACCAGCATTTCAAATCCCAATTCTTCAGTTCGTTTCACTATTTTAAAAATTTGCCAATCCAGCTACATGTTTGGCACATGTAATACATTAAGGGAAAAAAAAAGGAAAATAGGACAACTAATAAAAGCTCCATTTTAACTATGTAAGTAGGCTAAAGAAAAACGAGAACACTTTTCCAGTGTTTTCCTTACAGATGAGAGATGCCAGCACATACAAAGCTATGCACCACAAGAGAACTATGGCCATCAATCTCACAGTAAGAGCAGTGTGTTGATACCGCAAGCATCATTTACAAGCCCAGAAAAGAACATTACTGTACACACTGATCTACCTTATTCCATACACCCTCCTCTCTTTATGCTGCAGGCTCCTAGCATTCCCTTCTTTAACTCTTCAAAGTCTTAATTGCCCTGGGTAAAAAAAAGGGCCTGATCCCCTCCCACTGGTTTCAAGACAACCTAAGAACATTTTTGTACTGCCGGCTCAAACAGAGAAAGACTTAAATGTTTGCCTCATTTAGGATCTATAACTTGTACAGCTAAGTCAGTAAGAGTAAATATTAGCTACCCCACACTTGAAGATGTCTGTGGTTTTCCTTAAAGGAGGTATATCAAAAAGGGGCTTTTACACGCAGAATCTACACACAGTTTATACTGAAAACCCGTACCTTTTCAAACTCAATGAAAGCATAACAAAGAGATTCACCAGTCTTCCAGTCTCGGATCACTTCACAGCTGAAAAATTGATATGAAATTAAAATGTCAATGCTGTTGGAGAAAAAATGTAAGACAGGACAGCACTGCTTAAAAGGGAGAGTAACAGTTAAACCCCCCTCCCCAAAACCCGAACCCACAAAACCAAAACACCTTGAAGGTATTATAACACTGGATTCTGAGACCCCCTACTGATCTGGGGGCACCTGCAAGAAAAAATGCATGAGACATTACTTTGAGAAACTATAGTAAACTCACAAGTGGTTACCATGAAGTGTAGAACTAGAGATGAATTTCTAATTGGTGAAACAAAATATATTTTCCAACTGTTTGTTGGAAATTACTGTTTGTTATTAATTTTTTGCATTTCACTAATGCAAGACAAGAAATTTCACATTTTGTTTACTTGGTCATTTTAAGCAAAGTTTAAACAAACATCCTCTGACATATTTTCTCTTCTTAGAAAGCACCTCTTTAGCAGCCCATCTTTTTATCAGGCAGGTCACTGGCCAAAAATAAGAAGCCTGAAAGTACTGAGTAAGTAGTGCAAAATGGGAAGAATACAATATTGCATCAGTATTACTCAACTCTTGTACTTGATGTGAGAATTCTGACTACAGGATACTGAAGGAGGGCAGACAGGCAACAAGAGCAGGAAATGTGGCATTAAGGTGAGACTTTAAATAATGTGAGACCTGCCCTATGTGTACTGAGGAAGTGACAAATCAGGATCCACAATTAGAAAGATGATCAAGGCCAAAAGAAAAAAAAAAGCTGGGGGGAAAAGAAAAACAAAAAAAGTAGTACATAATGCTATTCAGACAAGCTATAGGAATTCTTTGCAGCAGAAGGGAGAATGGTTTTGTGCAAGAACCCCCCTTCATGGATTATTCAGAGAACCTATCTGAAAGTGGGAGGTCTGCAGAAGAGGTAGTGAACAAACTGATAGAGGAAAAAAAATTAGAAATCTCTAGGGCACAGAGAAATCATGCTGGAGTTGTAAGAGTGGCACATAATGCCAACTTCACCCACACACAGACATCTGGGATAGTTTAGGATGTGGCAGCCTGCAGGCCTGCGTGCCAATACTGCACAAACTGCTAGAAACTCTAAGCAGAGCAGAGTTAGCACCCATCTGAATACACAGGAGCTACTCTGGACCACTTGAATAAACTTAAGTGAAGTGCTCTAAGAGTCAATATGCTCATGTGTGGGGATGATGATGATGATGATCCATTCCATGCAGTCTTTTGAAATCCCTCTGCAAATTCTAATAAACTCGTGCACCAAAGGTTTTTGGGGGAAGTAAGCAGCAAGGTCATAAGGAACATCCTTGCATCGATAAACATGCAAAAGACCAGGTAAGAGTAAACTAATTCAAAGTTTGCTGATGGTACTAAATTGTGCTGATGATACTAAATTTTTAAAGGTAGCAAAAATAGACCGAAGAAATTGCAGAAAGTCCTTACAAGACCAACAAGACAGCAAATGACCTTAATATGATGTAGATAAATGCAACAAGATAAGCATGGATGGACCCCTACCTGTATATTGTAAAAAACCCCCAAAACAAACAAAAAAAAACCCCAAATGAAAAAACCAGCTTTAGTATTCACTAGAAAAGGAGTTGAGAGTAATACAGAGAACAAAACTGTTCCACTGTAAATCTGTAATTTCTTCAAAACCATATGCAGTTCTGGTTCTCTTACCTTGAGGTGAAAAGAAAAGAACAGGAAAAGGTCAAGAAAAGCAAAACAAGGTAAGGAAGTCTCTGCTACGAAGAAGCACGAATATGTGGGCTAGTGCTCTTAGCAAGGGAAAAAAATAACTTTGGGCTGTAGGATAGAGGAGTGTAGGAAAGCAGATTTCATTGCCCATCATGTCTTTTGATAGCAGTACTAGGAGGAATCAGATGAAACTACTAGAAGCCAAGGTCAAAACTGAGAAGGGCAGCAGGAATGAGGAACACTTTACAAGGAGTATATCAGATGCCACAGATGTTTGCTGCTTTATCCCAAACCATACATACTCCCACAGGAAAGAAAAACCCAGAGACTGTATCCAGCTCATTAAGCATCTGATATAAAAACTGCTGAAAGGAGTGAGAGGACAGGGGGCAGGGAGGAGTGTCATAGACTTTCTTGGTTCCTACACTTCCCTAGGCTTTCCCTTAAAACCACTGCTGGGACAGGATACTCATCCAGCTAGATCTGCCTTTGTATCCCCATTGTTGAGGTCTTTATCCAAACAGAGCATAAATCTCCTGAGACACCAGACTACTCCTTAACAGCCAAACCTAAACAGACTGGGAGGAAGCAAGCTGAGTTTCAACAAAGAAGGTTTTCTCTTTTATCATAATTACCTTTTAATGGGACCAAATCGTGAAAATATTATCTCCAGGTCTTCACCTGTGGTCACAGGATTCAGTTTACAAACAAACAGCACATTTTCTGGTGGCTTGATGTCTGCATCTGGTAAGTCTCCCACCTGGGATACAGAAAAAAGACATTCATCACTTCTGCCCAAAGCTCTCTCCAGGCAGCACAGCGCACTGGGAACACATCTTTTGCATGAACTCACATTCCTATCACAAAATCAAAACTTAATAAAATATTTTTCCTACTCGGTGTCACAAAAAAAGTGCCACCTAAAATTTAGGTGTCATCTAAAATTTATTACTTATTTGCAATTCCACCGCTGGACTTCATGAAAGTTCACAAATACGTTCTACTTTGCTTTTCCTGTTCTTAACATAACAAACAGACAGTTCGAAAAGGTGGAAGTGCACCCTTTTTGTCCCTACAAATCTCCTGCAACATTGTGGCCAGATCTGGCTTGACCTTGGAATTAGTCTGCTGCAAACTATTCACCATAAATTTGAATTTGGTAGTTGTAAAGATGTGAGATGGATTCACTCATCCTTCAGTGGTTTGTATGCTTTTTTGGAGCTTGTCGCAAATTAGCTCAGCTCTCTCCCACACATGCTAAACCTTTTCCAGGACTGTAGGTATTCAGCAGCACACTATGTATGTTACATTTTTTAATTGGATGCATTTCTAGCAAGTTTTTAGAAAGCCTCCACTGGCCCACTTCGACAATGAAGCATCACCGGTTTTATCAGAAAACCACAACATAAGTGCCCATGCTCAATCCTTTCATTGTACAACAGATATTTAATAGCAGATCCTGAAACATGACATCATCACCAGATAAGTAATTTCAACATAAGTAGTACACATCCTTCTAAACTTAATAACATGTACACACACTGGAATAAGATCTAAAAGGTAAATACAGAGAAATGTTTACCATTTCCAGAAGAATGGCACGAGTTTTTGCTTCTTTTTCTGCCTGAACTTCTTCTATTTCATCTGCAGACCGTCCTTTCATGTCATCAATTTCTTCATCTGCTCCTATTCTGCCACTCTGAAAAATGAAGGAAAAGGCTATTTAATACCAAGCCACAGCCAAAAATTCTTTCTCACTTTCCAACTATTACTTGGATGACCTCTCCCCTCACCCCTCAAGACATGAAAAATGCTTAAGCACTGTATGTTTACAGAACTGGGCTTTCATTCTGTTCTTCCCACTTAGATTAGAAAAAAAGAAAAAAAGAGAAGATGTTATCCTCATATTTCAGGCACTGTGAACTATTACTGAACTTTTGTGACCAGTCTGAACCATATTCAGTGATCTAAATTCTAAATTCTTTTATATGCCCACCTAATACTCAACATCTCACCACAAGTGTTAACTCATTCTAATCCAGATAGCTCCTGCCAGAAATGAAGGTAAGGAACACTGCAAATATCTGTTGTGTCTAGCAAGACATTAAATAGAATATATCACAATAATAATTTTGTTTTTACACATCTAAACCTAGGCAGGACTTAAGGTTTAATATTTTCTCCTCACCAGCATCTCTAGAATGCCGCCTTTCTTACAGACATTTCTATGCCAAAAGGGGGATCTTCAGACAGGCTACAAGGGAAGAGAACTCAGTACAAGTCTTCACATCTCCATGCAGCTGCCAGTGAGCTATTAAATACCTTATTCTTAACATATCTGAAGATACATCAGAGATTAACCACAGTGCACACATAAAACCCTAATTTCAATCTTGTTATTGTATCTATGAAGCTTAAAAATAAACAATATTCTCTCTAGTTAATTAACTAATTGCCTGAAACAACTGTTTCCATACAAGGAAATAATCTCACATACAACTTCTGCAACTGCATACTATGAGTAAATTATTAATAATTGCTATTATTTTTTAGGAAATTCCTTCTGTTTGAACAAACAGCCCACAATAGTATGTGTGCCTGCACATACAACTCAAAGAATGACCAAGATTACTTCCACTGAAACACAGACCACTCACATTTAAAAGGAAAACAGCAGTAACCATTACAATATTAATAAATGTTAGTTATATTTTGTCTTCTACCAGAGTATACAGAAAACCAGTAATACCAACGTTGAATATTCTGAATGTTCTGCTTATCTACACTGTAAATAGAAACCTAAAATACAGCTTTCAAACATAACTCCACCAGAGCCACAGGGGAGAGCACCCAAGTCATGCTTTTATCCTTCACTTGAAAGGTTAAGCAGCTGTATTTGATTAAACACAGCAGTAGCTCCAAATAACTGACAAGCATTTGACATATCAGAACTCAAGCTGGCACAGCAGAACACCTCCTGTGTGAAAAAATGTGTAGTTCTTTCAGGACATAGACCTGAGAGACAAAATCTTAAAGACTGATTTCTTATTTTGGCCAAATCTGTGCTGGACACTAATTGAGATAAACTTATTTAATTATTTCTTCCAACTTTTTCCTGTCACAAACACTCACATCGAGCTGTTCCTTTGTAGGTTCTGGAGAGCGATCAGGAACACACAAGCCAGGTGGATCATCAAAGGGATCATCTAAAATTACTGTATGATTTATCCTTAAGAGAAAACATAATCAAGATCAGCATTGGTTACATGCAAGTAAAACTTGGTTTACCCAACTAACCGCAAACCAGCCCCACTAATTCTCAGTTGTATCCCAAACAGCCCAATATCCTGACTGTATGCTGGTAAATTCTAGCACTGGTGCTTTTGTAAGGGCAACATAGCTGAATATTTTTGTGCATACTTGTTTATTTAGTGCTTCTTTATTTTACCAGTAATACTGGGAAAAAAAAGTATTTAAGATAGCATGTACAGTTCACTTCATCACTGACATCATAATATTCATCTAGTTTCCAAAAAGAGATAAATTCATTATATTATAATGTATTCCTCAAAAAAAGTAAAGTTAAAAGCAGTCACACCTGATATCTTGATATGGGATAAAATCCTTATCTACAAAGGTTTCATTAATTGTCTTCAATACATCCATGCCTTCCGTCACTTCTCCAAATACTGTATGTACACCATCAAGGTAATCCAGGTTTTCCCCCGTGGTAATGAGAAACTACAAAAGAAGATACAAAACTAGGAACAGTAAATAGAAAAATTCAGGTTGTAGTTTTTTTTACCTTAACACACTCTCACTGAATTCAGTGGGGAAAAAAAAACGTCTTCCCAACTTTTGCAGAAGATTGGTCTTCTTCCATCAGCTCTGAGAACACGGTGAGCCAACCTACAGCTCACAGCCACTGCCTGAGGAAATCTCCCTCTGCACGAGCCTGCAGGTGCAGCTCACTGGACCCTTCTGGGAATTGGTTTGAATTGGTAATCGGGCACAAAACCAAATGGGCAGAGGAGGAGCAGAGAGCTCTCTGCTGGGAAGGTTTGTTGAGCAAGACCAGCAAAGGTTGTGACTGGCATCACAGCCAGTGAAAGGGAGAGGACAGAAAGAGCAAGGCTACCCCTTGGGAGCTGAGCTCAAATCACCTGTTCACCAAGCAGTATTTGGCAGGTACTTCTTCATAAATTTGGCAAAAACTCCCATAGTACTACCTTTATCTAATTCTATTCAGACGTTTTTCCTTTCTTCCACAAACCCTTGTCTGCTGAAAACCAGGATGCAGTAGCATTGAGAGAAGAACCAGCACATACTGACTTAGATCAACTCGAACTGGCACTGGAAAGTATCTTATCACAAATCATATCTTTCACTTTAAGGCAAAACTGAAACTACGAAAATTGATACCAGCTGAGCACTTGGTAACAAATTAGAGGGCACCTGGTAATGAAGGAGGAAGAGGCAGATATGCACAAATAACAGAACACAACCATTGCACCCACACCTTACAGTCTGACTGGTAACATCCCACTCCTCATTCTCTCTACAACACATTTAAGACTGGTTGGTATTTGGTATAGGTTACACTAAGATACACTATACTTGTAAGGCAACTCCATGTAATTCCTTACTGGAATTTTTCTTTCCCAAGAAGAAGCTGCAATAATGTTCTTGGGAACAGCATTCATTCCCACGTGCCTGCATATACACTAGCAGGCTGCATTTTAAATACGAATAGAAATGTCATCTCTTTTTCCTAAATCCCCCAACAATGCATGCAGCTTAATATACACAATGCAGGGAAGCAGCAAAATTACCTGCATATATTACAAGCTCTAGCTGGAATAAAATCCTACTTTTTTAAAATTTTTCTTTGATTATTAAAAATCCCTCTTTTTAAAAATTAAAATACATGGATATTACAAGTGAGGCATTTTAATTCATGGAAGTGATAATGCACCTAAGATAATAATAATTTAGAAATAATAGCATTCTATGAGCTTTAAATATAAAAAACCTTACAAAATAAGTAAAAAGAATTACCCACAGCATAAACTTTGTGTGCATGAACAGCAAACAGCAAAGGGAACATGACCACTTTCAAAAACTGTTTTATACCAGCACTGGGGTAAAACTGTAAATTTACATTATTAATGCACACTTTCATGTAACCATACAGGAGAAACTGTGATCTGATTTCAGTTTCCAAACTAACACAAAGTCATAACCAGAAAATTCCAACATTATTTCAAAACCCAGTTTCCTTAATTTTCACTTCCATTTAATTACAGAATTTTTTTCCTGACCAGTTTATACATTAGCAAAGTCACCTCAAGGTATTAACATTGAGGAATAAATAAAGGAAAAAAATACAGGACTGAGTACTAGCAAATAAAATTAATCTAGGACAGGATTTGAATCTGAGCATTTTAATTTCTCTACCTGTAACCAACAACCCATTGGCACCTGGAATGCCATGCAAAATATTTAGCTATGGCTGGTTTCTTACATGCCTTTTGACTGTATTACAAGATGATGATATTGACATGACACTGTCATTGTTGCACTTTTGTAAACTCGTGGAATTTTCATTTTAGTTACTTAGACTTGTACCAACACCATATGCTGACCTGTGATCCATGCTGATCACTGCCATTGTTCACCATGGACACAGTTCCCTTCTTCTTGTGCTTGATTCTCGGCACCTTTTCTGCCTCAAAAAATCTAGCTTGATCACCATACAGTTGACTGAAAAAAATATGTAACAAATATGTTACAGGAAATATGAATTTTTAAAAGTGAGCTAATCAAACATTGTAAAAGCGTAAATGACATCTCAAAAAATTTCTACATTGGCCTTCAAATAAACCTAGAATTTACATTGCACCCATGCACATATTTATGGACCTGTACACTTACACAGTTTATATTACAGGGAACAACAAATTTTTCTCTGAACATTTCACAGAGGCTTTTTGGGGGGTGGGAGGGATGGGGGGGTATATATATATATAAAAACATATATATATGTTTTTAAATGCAGCATATAACATTTGTCTGAGGCATGAAGCGACAACATATTTCAAGTAGGTTCTGTAAAAATAAGTTCTTCCACACTGTAAAAATGCAGTAATTTATGTCAGAAAATTTATCTTCCAAGATAAACACAAAATAAATAAATCTATGTGTAAAATCAGTTCATCATACAGACAGGACTACATACAGTAATTTGGGATATACAGGATATAGCAAATTGTTGCATTCTTTTTAATTTTTTGAGTCTAACCTTGATATCACTTATTTTGTCTCACTCCATAAACTGACGGAGGCACGGTCAATACCCATATTTGCCCAAATTTAAGGACAGTGTTGTGTTTAAACTCATTTTGCTAAGCAGGTGTTAGCCTCTATGAAGAGAGGATTCCAATTAAACTTTGCCTGCAAGAACAGAAACTCCAGTTTCATGGACTGCAGTAGTAACAAGCAGGTACAAAAGACGAACTGACCTACTCCAAGCTAGTGCCAGACAGGATCTGACACTCCCTCATCACACTGTACTTCCCCATTTGCCATACCAGTAAGTCTCAGAAGACTTGTAACAGAGCAGAATACCAAAATAAACTTAATCTACTTGTGTGCAGAGACAGCTCGAGTCTGGCAAATTTACCAACCTAGATTTGCATCTGCTTAGCACAGTTACACTGCTTCCAGGACCACCGCAGTGGTGATGCATGGATCCATGAGTTCCAGGTTTTGTATTTAAGAGGCTCTGACAGACTGACTTACAAAAGCCAACACTAGTCTAGCAACACTGTCTCTGTTCCAGCTGAACTCTCTATCGCTGTATATTGTGTTCCCCAGCATCTCCCCAGTAATTAGTTCTGCTCTGTAATTTTAATTCTACTTTTAACAACTGCTTCAAAGGAATCACAGAACATGTGCACTTTGCTCCATCCTAGCTGTTTGAATGATTTCTTCAACTCTTGTCTGCATGACCACTGAAAATGTCTTGAATAAATAAATAAGAAAAGTGATTTCCTTATAAACATTCAACATGAGTAAAATAAGTATGGGGATCACTTTCTTATACACAGAGGAAATCAAGTAGAGCCTCTGTGTTCCACTCATGCTCAATTTAGTACATTTTGTTATAATAATAAATGTATTAACAATGCTAACTGATTGTCTTATACAGAATATATCATAACTATTTAGTTATGATACTTCTCTTACCAAACATAATAGTTATTTGCCAGCTTTTAAACAGACAGAAATGTACGTACAAGATGTTACTTGTAACTTCACTTCTAAGGTCAGAGACAGAACAATGCCCAGGAAAAAAACAGTGAATGGCCAAAGGCAGCATAGAAATTTAAAAGGTGTCTAAGTATGACAACCAAAGAAACTTACGCATCAACGTTTTTACTTCCCACCAGTAATTCTGCTCCAAGAGAGCTGAAGACAATCTAACTGGTAATCCAACTCCCTTACACAAATTCTCTGTTGATATATATATATATATATATATATATATATATATATATATATGTACATATGTATATATGTATGTATGTATGATTTTTATACATAAATACTTACCAAAATATGGATTCCCCTCCACGGCCAGTTCCCATGGGGTCACCAGTTTGTATAATAAAATCCCTCTGTCACAAAGGAGAATACATAAGATATTGCTTTCATGTTTGTGATTTTAAACCAACCAAAAACCAAGGAATTGAGAATACTCACCTGTACATTATAAATAAGACAGTAGTTGTAGTACTTGACTTTGCAGAGCTTCAGGAAATTCAGACAAGCTGTAAGAAATCATTCCAACATTTACAAAAGGAAGCTCCAGATACAGTAAGAACAGATGTAACAGATACCTAATTTAATGTGTAGGAAAGTGGTTTTGGAGCAGACTGTGTCGAAACTTATCAGGGTACAACCTATAAACGCTGAGAGAAATGCTCAAAGGAGAAGTAACATTTCCTCCCTTCCTACAAATCATCTCTAGCGACTACAAGAACCCGAAACACGGCTAGTTATACAGAAACACACTTCCCCCCCCGCCACCCCCCGTCTCGTTTCAAAGAAAAGAAACTTGAGAAAGAAGATCACGGCAGCCGTTCGGTTTAGTAGATTTTACATTTGTGGCCGCAAGCGCTGACTGCAGCCCCCCGGCCTCTGGCCCGCTCGAGGCCGCCGCCTGCCCACGCAAGGGGAAACCCGGTGCCGGATGGGGGGGCGGGGGAAAGGAGGGGCGAGCCCGGTGCCGGCGGGGGCCAGGGGAAAGCCGGTGCCGGCGGGCTCGGCTCGTACCGCGGGGCCGCTCCTCCGTGTACAGGTCGATGACCAGGTCGCCCACCGTGGTCTCCAGCAGCACCGCCATGGCCGCCGCGCACCGCCCGCCCCACCCCGCGGCTGGCGCGCCCTCTGGCGGCGCGGAGGACCCCGCGGGCCGTCAGGGGAGGGGCGGGCTGTCCCGGCGGCCTTTAACACAAAATCGATCAGGTTGGAAAAGACCTCCTTCTGGATCGAGTCCAACCTGAGAGCTAACTGGCACACCCAGTCGTTTCTTGAACACCTCCAGGGATGGTGAATCCACCGTCTCCCTGGGCAGTCCTTAGCTCAGTCCATGCTCTTGTATGCTACTGAGTCATGCTGAACTGTTGTGCCCAAGCACAAGAAGCTGGACTTACAATTACGAAAAGCTGGTGATAACTCCTGTGTCCCTGTAGTTCAGGGCCATACACAGAACCGAGGGTCTGCCACTGAGAGATATAATTCCCCCATCTCCATCACACAGCTGGTGACCATGAAGCATCTAGCTCCCTAGCGACTGTAAAATCAGTGAGGAGCAGGCATCAGCTAAGGACTGGAATAAGCAGAATCATTTTAAAAGGAAGATATTTAAGTGTAATCAATCTGTTCAACTATGGAAGATGCATAGAAGCAATGAGATCAAGTTAATTCTGGTTCACTAGATAGAGCTTCCCCAGCATCTGCTTTGCTTAGTGCCCTTCTAGGTTGCTGTAAGACCCCAAAAAACTTGCTCAAGGAGTGCAAGCAGTCCACTCAGTCTCTTGTGCCACATGCTGGTAAGAGCCACAAATTACAAGAACAGGGACACCGTCAGCTTGTGGTTGAAATGAGCACCTCAGGTGCTCTGGTGCCCAGGGTGGTGGAAGAATCCTGACAGCAGAGGTACGGGAGGATGTGCTGACACACTGATGAGCTGTGCAGGGCATCTCGCATCCACAGAGCTCACATCCGACACAGCTGATGCATTCCAGTGCCTGTGCTGTGCTCTGCAGCATGCTGGCAGGGCACAGGCGCTTGTAGGAAACACTACAAACCCATATTTTTCTGAGGCATGTGCTTTGGCCGGTGCCTTGCAGGCCCACAAGCATGTCTGTGTGGTGTTTTTTGTTCTGGTGCTGCATGTGGTCATAGCTCACTCTCTCAAGCTGTACAGGGGTGCTTGCCTTTTCCTATTCTTCAAGTTTCCCCTTGGAGGCTCTGCATTGTTTCCAAACAGGATTTATCACAAGCTGAAGGAGGCTACCTCTTTTCAAAATCAGTATATCATATTTATATGCCACAGCTCAGCATCTGAAACAGATAAATAAACCGTGTATTATGAGCAAGTGCTTGATATGCTAGGACTTGGTCCAGAACCCACTGAAATTTGACTTTTTTCCCTAGGCATTTAAAGCAAACTGTTGTGCAGGCAAAAAAAAAAAAGTCAATATGAAGTCTAACATCTACTCATTGTCTGTGACATGCTGTGTCACATTCCCAAATCAGTGTGGAAAAGACAGATGGAGGGTTGATATTGAAACCTTCTCTCCCCTCTCCAAGCCGTAAGCAGGTAAGGAACACAACCTTCTAGTTTGCAGCCTCCTTACCTCCTTGCCAGCAGAGCACAGCAGATGGGCTGTCACCCAGGTTCCTGGTGGGCTGGGCTGGGCTGAGCTGGGCCACAGCAGGGAATAGTGGAATGGGCTGGGCTGGGCTGCGCTGGGCTGGGCCAGCACAAATGTGCCAGGGGCGAAGGTTTCATTAGTTGCTTTGGCCATAGGGCTTGTTTTTGCCGCCACTCCTGAGCACTGCCTGGCAGTGCAAGGGAAACAAGGGAAACAGCGCTCAGGAAAGGCCAGGAGGGAGGCTTGGGTGTGCTAATGCCTCCCCTTCCAGAGCCACCGAGGCCCTGGCTGGAGGACAAGGACATCTGAAGGGGCAGTGAGGCATTGTGGCCAGGCTGTGCAATGGGAAGGGCTCAGGCAGGGCCTCCAGGGCTCCCCCATGAAAGGTGGGATGCATGCTCGGAGAGCTGCCATCCCTGGCCCCTGGGGCCCCGGACACTGCAGCCCTGCAGAGGCCAAAGGGACAGAAAGGTAGAGGGACACAAGGGCTGGCTCCATGGTACAGGTCACAGAATCATCTGTGTTGGAAGGGACCCAGAAGGATCATGGAGTCTGACTCTTTCAGTGAATGGTCCATACAGGGATTGAAGCTGCATGGTGCCGAGGGCCCTGCCCTTCATGGGGTGTGGACACCGGGGCACAGCCGGCCAGGCTGGGGGGCAGTGTGGCCGTGTGGGCACAGCCCGGGGCCTGCAGGCAGTGGCTGGTGCAGCTGGGGGCCGCCGGTGTCACCCAGAGCAGCTGTTGAACCTGCTGGTGTCCAGCAGCCATTGGAAGGTTCTGGAAGGCTCTCTGCAGTTTTGGCAGTTGCCACAGCAGTTGCTGCTGCAGTTGAAGGCTGCACTTCCAGCCTGGCACCTGTGCCCTGGCTCTAATGGTAACTAAACCTCACCCCTTTGTTCCATTCCCCCAGCCCACACTGGCTGTACTGCTGAGGCCGGGGCTTGACCCCAAACTGGGAGCCTGAGGAGGTGTTCTGGCTGTACGTGGCCCCGTGGGCACCACTGTGGTGTCGAGTCTGAGGGTGTTACACAGCAGGGCCTGGTGCCAGCAGGAAACCCATGGAGAAAGCCTTGCTGGCTCGGGAGGGCCCTGTGCCTCCCACTCTCAGAGGCTGGGGGTCATCCAGGAAATTGCCACCATGTGCATGGCCTCTACTGAAATTATTGTTGGGCCTTCGCTTTTGGCCACTATCAGAGGCAGGGACTGGGCTAGAAGGACCCCTTGCATGTGCGTGACATGTTTTTATCAAAAATAAGGGAACTTGAAATATGAATTTTAGTCATTTTTGTGAGTTCTCTTAAGACTCTCTGCTGTCTTCATCTCTGGTGAAGATAGGGCAATGGTGAGCCACAGTCATAAAAATGAGATCGTGAGACCAGTTCAGATGGAAAGGATTTATATCCATGAAATCTAAGTAACAGAGAAATCTGTGCTGCTCAGTTCCTAAGTGTGAGATTCTGCTTTGCAGTCTGCAAGTTTTAAGGTGGAAGAAGAAAGAAGAATTTCTTTCAGATTTTTTTTTTTTTGTGTAAATAAGGACATTTTAAGGCATATAAATATAGTCATTCTTTTTTCAGTTTTATTGAGAACCTTGAGACCCATGACACAAGGGGTAATCTCAAATTCAAGGACTGACAAAATGACACAACCAAGGTCACTACGGTACATTAAGATGTGCACTGTAAGGTGCAGTGCAGTACATTAATCATCAAAGTTGGAGACTATACCAGACAAGCCCCATCACTACATCAATTAGTTAAGAGCTTTCACAGTCGAGTTACGACTTCTGAGAATCAGAGACTTTCTCTTCTGCAGTGATATTTGCTTGTTTTTCAGCTGGCTTCACAGTTAACCAGAATTTCTCTATCTCAAAAACATAAGCCTTTTTTCTTACTGTTTTTTTTCTTTAATTTTAGTTTAATTGCTGCGTCTCTAGGTTTCTGAGACTGTCTGTTTTTTAAGATGCTAAGAGACCTTCTAGGTCAGAAGACCGGCCCTAGCTTTATCATACCGCAATGCTGGATGTAGTAAAATCCCCTAAAACCAGAAGTGAAAAAGCAGAACAAAAAAATCCCTGCTCATCAGATAAAACAAAGGAAAAAAATTGATTTACAGTCTGCTTCTACAGAAGGCCTCACTCCTCCTATATGTACAATTAATTATTCAAATAACTTGCTGACAATTGATATAATTATTTCTAATTATTCTTGATTAGAGTCCTGGAACTGGGTGATTACATCTCGATGTATGCATCATAAATGCAGGGGATACAGCTTAGATGATGACAAAATGTCATTTTATTTTTCAGTTTATTCATTTTTACTAGATAAAAGGACTCAGAAAATTTAATTTTCATGATCCTAAACAGAGGCTCGTTGAACTTGTCTTTATTACAGTTCTTTTTGTAAGTTAAGTAGTAGAACCTTTTCAGTTATGGAGGTGAAACTCACTGTGTGTTTTAATGTTTAGGAAGGCTAAAACACACCTTAGAGTTGTGTGACTGACATACAAGTAATGTGAGTGTGTATGTTTCCTTTCTACAAAATCATGTCTGTAGTGCTAAGATGAGTAGGTTATTCCTAGGAGAATATAACCACTGGAGAAGCAGCAGTTAATTCAAAGTTAATTTGTTAATTTCTCTCAGGAAACAAATTTAAAATTCGTGTTTGCTTCTACTGTAAATTCAACTATGTTCTTACAATTGTTTAGCATTTTTCAATTACACTGGTGCTTAGAAAATTTTAATATGTATCAGATAAACATCTGAACTTGTTTTTTTGGATTTTTTTACATCTTTATTAAAAGCCATGACAAAGCTACTGGGTCTGATTCTGCTACAGCAGAGAGTTGGGTAGGCTAGGATTGATTGCTGAAGTCAAATCATTCTGCAAGCAAAGTACAAAATTGATTGTAAAGGTCTTTGGTTAAGACCATTTTTATTAAAAATGTGCATTGATTTTAAGGGTGTTGTGTCTAAGAAGATTGTATCTTCTTACATGAGGGAATGCTACATCTAAACAAAATAGATCCTGTCCACCAGCAGCTTGCACTATTGGGTAAATTACTACTGAAGCAAGCAGAAACTCACTGCCAATTTAAGTCAAGATTGGAAGTATCTCACAACAAATAACTGTTGCAGAAAGATTCTACTGGCTAGATGAGCTTTAGTTAATACTTAAATGACAAATATATTTCTGTTTATTAATTTTCTTTGAGTTAATGAAGAAAAATCTCTGTGTGCATTTACAAACATGTAATCGCCTTTTAATTTCTGTCCACTTTTATTGTATGCGTGTCAGGCTGCACAAGTGAAGCCCTTCAGGAAAGAGGTGAAAATAGGTGAGATCTGCTGAAACTCCTTTTGCATTCTCTTTCCTCCAGAAGCCTTTCCAATGTGTACAACTGGCCCATCACAGAAGCTCATCTGTCTAAACAGAATCCATTAAGTCAAACCACAACACTTGTTTGGAGGTGAATACCAGGGCTGCATCTGCTCTGGTGGGAGAGGATCAGCAAATGAGCAGCGAGGAAGATTTCAACATGCTAGAATATAGTGGCATGACCTCTGCTGGCAGAGGAAGGTTCTCAACAGATTTTAAGGTTCAGAGTAATGAAACCTCAGCTGCAAAGCACTCCCTGCAAAGAGGCTTCTCACTAACTCATGCTAACCAAGAAGACAAAGCATCCGTTTCTGAAATCTCTGATCCTCTTAAAGTTACTGAAGAACCTCAGGCACAGATTTTAAAACCTGATCTAGAGATACCACATCAAGCCAAAATCACATCAATACCACTATCTTTCTTCCCATCTAAACTACAGCAACTACTGTTAGCCGCAGCGAGAAGGGTCTCTGAAGTAAGGCAAGCTACAAAAACACAATCTGTAATTTATATATGGCCATTAATAAAGATGGAAGAGAGTTCCAGATCCTTTTGGCACAATTTTTCAAAGTCTTTAATACCAAGCAGCCCAGACTTACCAAGGCACTGTTCTAATCCTGATGTAACTGAAGATGAGAAATGTTCCCAGATAAGCCCAGTGAAAGAGCTTGCACAAAAAGAGCCAGATGGAAAGACAGCACGATCCTATCCTCTTGTAGTAAAATCATCTAACAGTGTTGTTTCAGAAATTTTAAAGTCACTCACCAATATCAAGAATAAGGATTATAAGAATATGTTAACACTTTCATCTATTAGTCCTATTGGAGAGCAACTGGAAATTCCTCTCTTTAAGGGAAATGCTCTAATGATCTATAATGGTCAAGTCTACCTTCTATATGTAATGAGGCATGAAGATCTGGCAGCAGAAATGAAAATAGCTGGCCACCATATGTTGTTTATGAAGACTGTTGTTTGGCTCATTACGTGTCGTTCTGTCCGTAAACTAACATTCCAAGTTTCACATCCACTGCTGTTGAGAGAGGATGCTGTGAAACAGAACATAAAATGTCTGACACCCTGTGCTACCCCCACACCCGAAAAGAAAACATCAAATGAAACACATTTCTCTTCACCCAAGATGACTACCAACTCTCAGCCCAAGAACTGCTCCCTTCTTGCTGGGAAAAGGCAGCAGGTGGTAACCTATGATGATCAGGTGAGCGTCTATGTATGGACAGTAAATTGCTCTCCTCTTAGACATAGCTGAATGCAAAGTGCACTATTCAGAATATTGCTAACAGGGCAAGGGCTGGGAAAGATGAGTGACCTGGTTTTGTTCATGCTTTTGTCTGGAAGCTAAACAGAAATCCAGTGGATACAATCACTGCAGAGGAAATCAAATTAAGGCTTGCAGGCCTGTAAGACTTTACTGTTTTAAAAAATATAGATATAATTACATAATGCTGAGAAAAAAATACGTCTTGAGATATACCAAGATTTTTCTAGTATATGAACAGGACCAAAGCATTTCAGTCTATTGCTATTTAGAGAACAGTAGGGCAAAATTTCATATAATGGCAAGATATTTCCCAAGGGAGAAGGTTGGGTTTCTGAAAACAGGTGATGAGTGCTATCATGATCAATTTTTAAAGTAACAATGGAAGAACAGAGAAGGGCTGGCTTGCAAGATCCCTCCTGAACTAAATTCTTCTTGCAAAGCCACATCCCCAAGGTATGTGAGACTGTAGAAAAAAAGCTGTGAAAATAAACTAGGGTGGGAGGAAAATGACTAGTCAACACTCACTTCCCAATAGTCAAGTTCTACTCTTTCCCGTTTCAGTTCCTCAACAAGACTGCATTCCCATCCAAAGAAGGCTTGCAAAAAAGGAATGATGAAGAAGCACGTCAGGATATAGACAAGGAAATAAGAAAGAAATTTGGTCTTGTTAAAGGTGTAAGAGTTGTTCTCAACAGCCTAAGTCCCTCTGAGATTAGGAAGTTGACTGTCAAAGCTTCTGGACTTAAAAAGAAAGGTAACAATTAGGACAGAGAACTGAGGGGAAGTGCCACACATACTTACCTCTCTGTATACAAATATGAAGAATACTTCACCTTGAAGTATTTATTACACAGCATTAGTACAATTTTCAAAATTTTTGAGCATTTAACCCCATAACATAAAACATTTTCTGTTAGAGAACCTCACCACAGCTACTTCTAAAATGTCACGATGTGGTGCTTCCCCCTCCCCCGGCACTTCCTCCAAAAACTGCAGATAGAATGCCAGCTACTGCTGAAGTCTTTTCTGACTCTGCCTTCTCTTTGGCACTCATATAGCTGCAACTGAAAGTAGCAAAAGTGCCTGCTGACCTCTTACTGATAGCAGTAGTTTGCAGTCTGTCTGTGCCAATGTGTGTCTCGTAGGCAGAAACAGGAAGCTTTTCATACCTGTGCTGGGCTGTTTCTGGTTTGAGCATTGCTGTTCATTTCAAGTGAAGGTGCCAGAAGCACAAGCCACATGTTTATAGTCATTGACCTGCTTTTGAGGAAGTCTTCCCCAATGGCCTTGCTTAGAAGTATTATTTGGCAGTTTTGCCTGATATCATCAGAGCCTCTGGGAACAGGTGTTTGCTTTCCCTAATCCCTGACATTTTCAAACTCTCAGTTCAGATTCACCTCTTTTGTCTATTTTGTATTTTTCTACAACAAAGCTCTTAAGAGTTTTTCAGCAGGTAGATGGGGCGTGAATTTCCAGAATCCTGTATCATTTCAGTATACCTTTGTTCAAATTGTTACTCTGCAGATAAATTAGTGATCAATAATAAATCAGCATTTCTCCTGGATCTGTTTATTATCTCATATTCAGCACTAAACTTGCATTTCTGTCAACTGGATTTTAAGCCATGATCACCCAGCCTTTCCAAGATCTTTGAGAATGGTCTATTTTTGTTGTCTCTGAATGGGAACATCATTGGTGTACCCTCAGCATTTATTAAAATATACTATATCTTCTTGTGAAATATTTTGAGGTCAGGTAGAGCAAAACTCTCCAAAGGATATATTAAAAAACCACAGGTACAACTCCTGGGTTAGGGTTTTTTTTTTCCTTTGTGCCAGTACTCAAATGAAAGTTAGAAAATTAGTACTGGCTGTCATTTCACCTAAAATTTCCTTCCTAGTAAATATGCCAAGGCAGACTCTTAGGACAATCAAATTTTTATGGTGTTTCTCCATCTATACATATGATAGTTTTTTAACATGTGTTCCAGAAATCAAATAGGATCAAATACCTAGGGAAATATTTCTTGTTTGGCTGTTTTATAGAAATGCTTCCATTTGCTGGACTGCTATTAAGAAGTTTCAGTTACACCAGTGTTATTAGTAGTTCTCATTAACCTGAACTGTTATTGTGACTGCATTTCAATATTTTCTGCTGCCGTGTCTTTTCCTTTGCAGATTACATTCATTTTGTTACATTCTGTCATTTCACACAGACTGTGTTCTTTGCATGTAGAGTCACTCAAGTAATAAAAAGATGCTACATCTTCTTTAAGTTGTTTCTCCTCATTTCTATCTTGCTCTGGTTTCTTTCATGAAAATTAAGTTCATGTAGAGGTTATGACAGTGGGATTAATCTATATTTGTTGAGTCTTGATGGAGGACCTTTCAAATCCAAGTGCCCCTGGCTAAAGGAACACCTGTACAAAATGTTTTGTTTTATATGCAAGACATGATTTACAAGAAGAATTATAGCTATTATCAAAGGAACTGGAATATCTAGGGAAAAAAGCATCATATTCCAACATCGAATGAAATGGAAGAATAATTGGTAAGGATATAATTAAATACATAATACATCTACTCTTCAATACATAAACAATAGCTAGTATTCAAAGAGCAAAGAGGTTGATGGAACAAGAGAAAAATGGCAAGTAGGTTATGTCCAGAGGGTGAGAGAATGACAGATCCTGGAAGATTGTGGAACATGGAGATAGGGGAGAAAGAATTACGAGGTATTGTGAACAGCACATACAAATGACGATTTGGAAATTACAATGTAACACAAAACCAGTGCCTAGATTGTTTACTTGATTTAGGTATTCAGTATGATTATTAATTTTAGTGGATGGTAGTGTGCTTCATCAAAATCCTTCGGCTCAGTCCTGTTACCAAAATACATAGGAGCTGATGGCAAATGCAGTCACATACCTTTGTAGGGAGCTTTAACAAGCATCCTGGGGGAAGAGTCCTTCATTTTCAATTACATGATGATAAAGTTGCTGAACTTATCAACCATTCGAGCTTCTGAGTTTCCCCTCTTGGCCAGGGGCCAAGCTGCTTCCACCTTCTCCAGTTTCTCCTCCCTTGCTGTGTGGAAGGCCTCTGTCCTCTCCCACAGGAACCACCACCCTCACCACTTTGCAGGAGCCTCCTGCTGGTATAAACGTGGGAGAAATCTATTGCCTGTGTTACTTGTGATGTGAGAGGGAAAGACCTAACCTTTGCTTCTGGCCTACATATTTTATAGATTTATAACTATAGATTTATTGACTTAAAAACCTATATAGACTTTGACAGAGTCAATTCCCTTCAGCTACAGTAGTCAGATTATTTGTTTCTGGAACTACATATAACACCATCTGTTAAAACCTAGTCTGATTCACCCAGTTATTTAGAGAGAAACAGTGTTAGGAAACACATTAGGACTTTAAATGTAGATAATTTCCTTCTGTGCTTCTCATTAACATCAATCATTATAATCCACTATCTTTATATATTTCCTTTGTGTACTGAAACTCCACAAGTCAAGAAGCACGAGCGTCCTGAATTTAGATGAGAGGATGAAGTCATCCAAGTTAGAACTGAAGGACAGCCAGGAAAGGGGGTTTCCTGCTAACAGGAGACTTCATTTTTTCAGAATTTGGTTTTAGTTTGCATTAGATGAAATCTTTTTATTCTTCCCAGTTCTCCAGTCAGCAGGAAGCTGCTCAGACACTGGAACGGCTCAGCTAAGCTGCCTCTGTCCTAATACCAACAGCAAAGCCAGGTATCAGAAGGCTGGGGCTTCCCAGACTCCCTGACTCCTTGGCCAGTCTCCCAGGGGATGGCTGTGGGGTTACTTCAGGACTCTGGACATTCAGTAAAAGCTCACCAAGTGCAAGAAATTTTAGACTCTAAAACATGGAATCTGTCAAATAAAATTTGTTCCATGAAGAATCTTTAAACCTAATCTTTTCATCTGGAAGCTCTGTGTAAGGCACCAGTTTTCATAACACAAAGGAGAAAGGCAGTGGATACAGAACCATTTGTGCAGTCATGATAGCACTAAGAACAATGGGAATTGAAGTTTCAATTTACGGAAATTCCCGTGACATACTCGAGTGTCAGGAATCTTTTTCTGGTCTCTCTTCAAGTGTGATGTTTAGAGAGTGGCTGAGCTTCAGCTGGCTGCACTCCAAAACCACTGTTCCACATGAGAGAGTGCCCAGAGACATCTTAGTGTTTCTTTTGCCCCTTACAAACACAAGCAACTTCTCCATTGCTCAGGGTGGAAACCATGGCGAGATGCTCCTTTTGTACAGGGTGTGTTTTGCTCCCAGCACAAGTGGGATTTTCAGCACTCAGCTGACACTAACAAGAAGAAAATACAAATAATACCTCCCCCCCCCCCCCAATTAAAACCATTATCAACACATATAGTTCTGTAAAAGGTGGTTATTCAGCTATATTATTTTGGGGATGTAAGGGATTTTTTGTTTAATTATCAGTCCAGCTGCTCTCTGGTAAGAATATTACTCACTGGGATGAGAATGAGGTCTTGCAGGTTGCTGAATATGAAGCCAGGGAAAATTTAAGGTATTTGTAATCTTGACAGAGGTACCCAGAAATATTGCAAGATGATACTTCTAGTAATTTAGACAGTGCACTCCAGAAAGGGACAACTACCCTGCTGGGCAATTATCCTAAATAAACCATGCCCAAACCTTGGGCTGCAGCACATACATCCTGGATTGTTTGAACTTGCATCTGATGTGCTGTATTGTGCAAAACTTGGTTTGTGTCTCTTAAAGACCTTCGTATAGGCAGACCTTTTACAGCCCTACTTTCTACTGCCATCTGGTAGAAAAAGATATTACTCACTGCATGCTTGAAGCCCAAATCATTCTGGAACACACTCACATTTTGTTCATATCTTTTTGGAAGTTCAGTGACCACAGGGAATAAACTCCCAGCATCTAAATGGTTTTCTGCCTATCAGGCAAACACAAATGTCCCCTGTAGGTTTGCACAGAGCCAGAGGCTGACTGAAGTTTTTTGAGTTTTCATTACAGTCTGTCACAGTGTGGTTTAAGTGAGAAAACATCTTACATGAAAAACTCCACCTTCTCCCTCTGCAGACTTGCTTCTTGCACGCCTGAGTCAGCGCTGATTGTGGAAACCCCAACCTCCCATTTTCTTTTTCTTTAAATAACCCTGAAAGGCCAATCAAACAGTATGCAAAAATCTTGTAACTTGGACACTCAAATTTAGAAAACAGGGACAACAACTTGTACCTGAATCAACAGTCTTATCTGGAAGCTGCAAAACAGCAGGGCAAGCTGTGTAAAGGCAGGCCACTTCTTGTTGCTTAATTTGATCATCCAAGGTAAAAAATATTTGGTTTCAACTGTTATTTCTGAGAGGAAAATCAGTGTTTTGTTTTCACACTGCAGGAACATTTATAAAGATGAGTGGTATGTCAGACTGATTGAACAGGGGATGATTGTCCTTTCCTTAGGTACCAGAATGAAGGATCATTGGAATAAACTACTAACAACCAGAAGGTTCAGAATAAATAAATGGAGGTGGTTCCTCACACCACGTGTAGCTAAGTTGTAGGAATCACTGCTAACAGGTTTTTGCAAATACTTAAGTTTATATCAGCATGAATTAAAAAGGTTACTAGACAGAGTCATAGAAACACATCTGAGGGTATTAAGTGCTATCCCTGGCTCGGTAAAGTATTGCACTTCAAATGGCAGAGGGTGGACAAGTATAATTTCACATTCTCATACTCTCCCTTAGACATTTTAGTAATGTTAGGACAAAAAAGTTTGGGTCAGACCAAAGGTCCATTTAGCCCCATAGTGTGTTCTCAACTTTGGTTGGTAGTGAAGGCACGGTTCAAATGCAGTGCATTGATACTGGCTACATGTGGCCACTGATACTGGCCACAGCCACAAACTGGAAGGGAACTGGACTGAGACATCGGTCATGCTGCATGAAGGTCACTGCTGCCACCAGCAAGGCACCTGAGGGAGAGGAGGGAGAGAGACACCAACATGGCATCTGCCCTGAAGGAACTGTAGGTCAGCCAGGAGCCTCATTGGTGTGTGCAATTTACACAGTTCTCAGATCACAGGGGAAGACACTCTGATAGTCAGGGAGGTAAATGAAACCTTGGGTTGAAACACGAAAAACAACACATGGTAAACCTTTATCTTGATAAATTTTGCTCTTGCATCATTACTAGGTGTCTGAATAGATTTCGGTCTCCTTGAATTTGTTCATTATTCAAAGCAATCTGACAAAAATTACCTAGTCCATAAAGTAAAACTACATGCACAAGTCACAATATGCAACTGTAGCTTTTAATGGAGAAATTAACTTCTCAAAATATTTTTTCTAGAGAGAATATTCATAGGATATCCCCAATTCTGAGCATAGTAAATAATAATATCCACTTCTTTCTCTTTGGATATTAAGATATCAGGTGTATTCCAAATGAGGACGAAGTAGTACTGTGCTAATCATTGCAGTAAGTACAAATGAGAAATTTGGCACCTCTCTTTTGTAGATACTGTTGAAAATCCCATCAGAAGTGAAGCAGGCTCCGAAGGTACCCAGGATGGCTGTGACACAGCTAGGAAGTTAATCCAGAGTCTCAGAGTTCAGCCTTCACATAAGGCAAACCCTTCTTGTGGTAATTCTTCATTGATGGAAAAAGTATCATTTTATAATGGTCACTGCCTGGTGCCAGAGTGCTATAGCCAGCTCACAGCGGGCTGGAACCAGCCCAGATAGTTTCCTGCACTTGCAGTTATGGGAAACAAAAAGAGCCACACAAAAGTGACAAGATGCCCAGCTCAATGGAGTTTAATAGTACGAATATCTTCACCAGGAGATACAAAACTGCATTGCATTGGAGGTTGTGTTGGCCTGAGAGAGGGGAGACAGTTTCACGTATCCCCATGAGTGGGACTTAACTACGCATAGGACATGGATTCTGCTCCTGTTCAAGTAAAAAAAAAAAAGCTCAAAAGAAGTTCTGCTTGAACAAAATCTTTACTGAAAAGTGATTTAAGTTCCTTTCATGGAAGAAGAGGATTCAGTCTGGGTAGTTGGCTCTTCTTCTGTG
The DNA here is from genome assembly GCA_008033365.1 of Pseudorectes ferrugineus. Lineage (NCBI taxonomy): Eukaryota > Metazoa > Chordata > Aves > Passeriformes > Pseudorectes > Pseudorectes ferrugineus. The sequence goes on along the minus strand of QWTY01002144.1, from coordinate 78,204 downwards.
AGTCCAGCTCAAGTAATTCTTGATTAGCAACTCTCTCACCCCACCTTCCTCTTCTTTGTGACATTAGCATGCCAGACACTAACTCACCACTCTGCAGACACGTGTTAGAGAGGCAAGATATCTATGCATCTTTAGGCAGTTTGCCACCATCCATCACCAAGCCCATTTCAGAGACAACGGCAGAAAATTGGATCAGAAAGTAGATTTAAAACCACATTACACATGGGAAACAAATGCTATCCAGGAAACCTTTTTACAGGTCTAAATTATAAATCATTCCTTGGAAGAATTTTTATTTTGGAGAAGTGTTTGGTGAGATGCTGCATTTGAGCACAGACAGCTGGACTGTTTAATCATTTAGTATAATTTACTTCCATGGCAACTTATTTAATCCACTGTGTGTATCTGACTACATACCTTCAGTGGAAAAGAAGAAATAACTTATATCTATATCTATATCTACATCTCTATCTATCTATGTTTCTGTGTGTATAAGTATATTCTTAGAATTATATATAATAACACATATTTATATATAAAAGTATGCACACAAAAAACTTGAAATGTCTGATGTGATTACAGCTTCTCATCTTACAATAAAGAAAATACAAGAAAAGAATTAACTCAGGTCACAGGGGATACTGAAATTTCAAGGGCAAGAAGAGTTCTTATGTTAATAAAATATTTATTTTCGGATTTTGCACTTAACAGTTGCATGGAGTCAATGCTACATAAGGGATGGGGACAAGAGTGAGTCTGAGTAATTTGGTTTGATTTTCCACAGTAAAAAGATGATGCAAATGAATGCCTCAGCTGTTACAAAGCTAACTTGGTTTCCCAATAGGCTCTTAGTGATACATGGAAATACACTTCAGTATTTATATTTCAGGATAATATTGAACATAATTCAGTGTAGCAAGACAGTGTTCACGCAGATAGATGTAAGAAAGCCAGTATATGAAGAACTAATGGAAAAGGAAAAGCTGTTTGCAGAAGAGAATACTATAAATTCAGAAAAGCACCTGATGAAATATTTAAGGATGTATGGAAACAATAAGGGGGGCAACTCTTGTTTTTCTCTCTAGAAGTTTAATGTGTCCTTCTGCAGTCTGATCACAGCCATCTTGGAGTTGTTTGGTTTGAACGAAAAACCCCAACCTGCAAGCAGAGATAGTTTCATACATGAACACCTCTGACTGCTGAGCCCAAGAGACTTTTAGGCAGCAGCATAAAACATCCATCATGCTGCTGCAAACAGCTAAGTGTGCATGTGAGGGGAGAGGATTTACATTTGCCAGAAGGGTCCATGGACCTAATGCTTGTCCACAATCACTTGTGGGCAACTCCAGTGGTTCCCTCTGGACCATTATTTTCTAGGTATGGTTCAACCTTGTGTTTGAGAGATCCTCTTTAAAACCAGAGGAAAATTTACACTTGGTGCTTGTCCTCTATTAAAAATGATGCTACTTGGGGAACTGCACAGTAGAAACTAAAATGACACTATCCTATGCATTTTTTCCAAAGGTTTTTGCCACAGACAGACTGATATGAGATATTGACAATATGAAGGATCCATATCAGAAACGTAGCACTGAACAACCCAGATACCAATACTCTGAGTCATTTGATCCTTACGTATGGGCTCCCTGAGGTTATCAACAGGAGCCATGCAATATTCCACAATTGCCATCTACCACATCTACCCTGTTTATCTATGTCTTTTTATAGGATGAGACTTTCATCAGGTCTGAGATCTGCTTTACCTAATCTTTAATTTAAAACATGGAAAAAATCCCCTTGAGCAGTATTTCCCATGCAGGATTCTTATTGTTCTGAGAGTCTCCCTAACAAACACTGAGGTGTCAGGGCAAAGGCCATTCTCTGGTGCTGGCAGCCACTGTATGGCCACAGTCACCAACAGTAACAATTGCAGATCTATTCCTGACTTCAGCTCTTGTTGGCTGCACTGTGAAACTGGCATTGCATTGCTTCTCAAGATACAGTTTGAAAGAGGATAGGGAACCTGAAAGCATACGGGGAGTGAAAGTCACCTGCTTTCCAAACTCTGCAAGACTTTCTCACTTCCTTTCTCCATTGGCCATACACAGCACCTAAGAAAACAGGGCTCTGGACCTCATCATCGCCAGTTAGATTCCTGAAGTAGACAATTTTGAGTATCTGCTAATGTACACCTTTGGGCTATGATTTGCAGTAATCCCATATCAGTCCATAGCACTTGTCAGCATTTTTATGTCCAATAAATTGTTAGCATTTCTCCAGAGTTTTGTTCATAGCACATGAGTATGAGCTGAGCTCTGCAATACATTTGTTACGTGGCCAAGTACGTGATATGGCTCAGGGGCTTGGCCAGCGTCCCAGGACTTGTTTAAGATCACAGAAGTAGAGCCACCAAGAATAGTTATCTAGGGGTCCCTCTTCTAAAATAGCTAAGCAACGTCCCTCCCTTTTACATACACTAATCTTGGCATTTTTCCTAACATCTTAGAAAATTCCCTAAAAAAAGATTCCTGAAACAAAGTAACAGTCTTGACACTGTAGAGCAGGAATCTAATCTTTCCTTTATACTTAGACTTTTTTTTCTACAGTGTTTGGATTTGGACCTAAGACTTAGACATTTCTGCTGAAATCATTTAAAAGGACTTCAAGTCCTGAGAGCCACAGTTTCCGAGTACCTAAATGTGGATACTTTAAGAGTCCAGATTTTCATTAAGGGCAGAACAATTTCCCAGTAGGGATCAGGCCTCTTAAACATGCATCTGAGAAAAGAGGTATCCAAGGGGTCCCAGTCACTCTTGGAAACTCTGGCACTGCTCTCCTGGTGAGGCTTTCAACCCTGCAAGAGAGCTCAACTCTCTCAGAAGGGTCAAACAACAAAGCTGCCAGCTTCACAGGGACATATTGCAGCTAATTTTAAAATCCTCTACTCTCTGTCAGTTATAACACCCTTTTTGAAGGTTAAAATAGAAACCAGTTTCCACTATCTACGCACCAAAACCCAACAGATACTTTTGGCATTGTCTGACACATTCCTGGGAGTCTCAACAGGGAGGCCAGGAAAAGGCTGGATATAAAGCCAAAGACATCCTATCTGAAAAGAATTGAACTACACTCGACAAAATACTTTAAAGCCCTCTGTGGAAGGAAAACCACTTCAAACAATACTATGATCATATTTGGACAAAGAGTAACTTTTATATCCATTTTTTCAGAGCAAGCGATGCTGTTAGTTCTCACCAAGGCACCAGCACTGAGATCTGTACTCATAGTAGGAGCATTACCAAAAGCAGAAAACCAGAGTGCAAATGTTCTACCCAGTCAAACAGCAGACACAATAAGATAAGAAAGAAATTGTGTCCCATGATTCCAGTCCACAAGAACATTGCTTTGGTTTCTCAAAGAGATGATCAAGGAAATTGCCTAGTAACAACAACATCAGTTCTGTTTCTTCTGTAGGCAGAAAACATAGTACATTGCATCTTAGTAATGATAACAAGAGAGCAGATGATAGGAAGGAAAGATCCAATAATGTTTTTTCCTTTTTAACAATTTCCTAGACTTTGAGCTCAGCCCCTGACAGAACAGGGACAGAAAGCTGGTGAACCACTGGTACAGCAGGAAACAGAAAGTTAAAGAGGTACTTGCAGGGACCTTGACCAACAGGTTGCCAGCTTACACCAGCTTTTCTCAAAAAGAGTCACTGATTTATTTTTGGCTTTACATCTAGTCAGAATCACCAATTTGAGCAACCCTTGAGGAAAAATACTGAGAATTTAGGTCTCAAATTCTTGCCAACTTTAAAATGCTAAAGCAGAAGCACTTACCATGTGGAAGAACTTAAACAGTATTGAGGATACCTCACTTTAGCTCAGCCCTTTCAATATGGTTGAAAATTTAACAAATTAATATTGACAGTGATTTTAAAAATCTTGAAATGAAAGATAGAGCACTCAAGAGAAGTACACCTGGTGCACTTGAACCCGAATACTAGCATAAAGAAACTACTTTATCACAATGAGCTGAACATCAGGCATACAGTTAAAGAGAGAAGAGACTGAGTCTAACTGAAGTTTCTTTTGCGGAAGAGACATTTTAAGATCAAGATCTCAAGCTCTGGTACAAAACAGTCAGGTAATCTGTGATTTAAAAGTAACATAACTAATTTCTAATCCTTGTGGCTACACCAAAAAATCATCAGAGTTATGATCTAGGTTCAATATAAGGGTTAAAAAAATCAAGAGACAAAGAAAAAGAACCAAAAGTACATATAAACTCTAGCCAATCAACCGAGAAATACTACTGACTTTTGAACTTAGCTCAGCATTTTGAGTTAAGTTTATGATCTGAGTCTTATGAGTTTATGATCTGAGTCTTGGGTGAGTTTGGACCAAAATCAGAGATACAGTACGAAGCATCCCCTTAAAAATAATAATGCTAGCTTTCTGGTATAGCAACTTACGAATTCAGAAATTTAGTTACTGGCACACAATTACCTCAGGCTTATCCACAAGAATGGGTTTGCTTCTGTGTCACAGGAGGAGATATAGACAGATTCAGATATAGACAGTTGCAGAAGGGAAGAAGGAAGCAAAGGATTCCCTATCTGTAACTAGCCATGTTCAGGGAGCATGCAAATATTTAGGATGGCTCTTTTAAAACCCATTAAATTGGCTGGCTGAACCTGACTGCTTGAAGGATCTTCAAACCCTCCTGACTATTTTCACTTACTGACAACCCTCCTGGAAAGCATGTATTTAAGATAACTATGCATAATACTGTAGAACTTCACAGGCTTTCGCAGTGCGACAAATAACCCGTCATTTTGCCAAGTCACATTTTTACCCTAGAACATCATGCTGCAGTTTCTCTTCCTATTCAGTTAGGCTGCTTAAATAAATAAATCTCAGTCCCTGTAGCACTGTATCATTCATATTTAAATTGTTAGTCTACAGATAACTGTTTTCTGCCTTCTGCACTTAATCCCTCAGCCTCTCTTGCTTACATACCCACTTGTGTTCAGGATTATTAAGTGCTGGATGGATTTATAGCCAGAGCAAAGCCCCATTTGCCCTCCAAGTTTTGCTGTACTGGAATTAACTCAGTAGCACCTGAGTACTGAGTTATGGAGGAAAGCTAATCTCAGTTCATGGCATACTAGAGTGCTTTTCACTATGTAACAGTGGAGTGAATCTCTTTCACTGGAACTTGAGTCACTTCTAATGCCATTCACATTTTTACATTTATTGAGTTTTTCTCTTGACTTAGTCTGAACTTTGGGTTTTCCTTCATTGGGCATTGCACTGTTCAGCTACTTGGCAGAACAGACTAACAAGCTTCAGCCCACCTTCAGGCTGGGAGCCCTCACAGGGCTTTTAACCATAATGGTACAGGAGCATCAGAGAACACTGGGAGGCTTCTGAAGGCAGAATGCAGTGCAGTTACCAGGAAGCTGTATGCTTCCTACAACAAGTAAAATCTTGGCTAGAGTCTCAGAGCACTTACCCATGCTCCTTGAGCGCTCTGCTCAAACCACCCCGGTTCCCTGGTTAATGTGGGCAGCTCTTGATCCTCACCTCCACAGTAGCTCACAGATCCACCTGAAAGCAGTGCAAGTCTCACAGCACTTGCAAAAAGTAGATGCCTGCTTTTGGCCATGTTGTTGTGTCCCTGGGACACATTGGAGTATTTAAGAGCACTTGCAGAGCAGAACACTTCAATATGGAGACAATGGATACATGAGAATTCAGTTACACAGCTGCAAACCTGGAGCTTTGGAAGAGGTTGTCAATGTGGACTAGATAAGATATGAAAAGATGAGATCTGGGTTTGTGCTTTAGTGTTCAGGGACTTACAGGATGCCAGAAGCGTTGGCTTTGGACATTTAAGCAGGTAGAAATAGAATAATAATTTCCTTTGGTCCTTTCATTTCTGTATCAATGGGATCCTCTGACTACTCCATTGTCTACACAAAATTGCTCTATCAGTTCATTAATTATGTGCATGTAAGAAAAACTTCCAAGGGAAAGGTAGTAAGAAGGAATAGATTCCACATTTAGGTCTGAAACTGGGTATTTCACTGCAGGAGCAAGTGCAGGTGCTATGCAGACATGCATCAGAGATCCCATTCTCTCTGCCTCCAGAAAATGTGACACATTTACATTATTAGTTAGCACATGCTAATTAAAGCCTGGGTTTGTGCTCACTCTTAGCTGTCACAGACATCAGAGCCATAACTGATCACCAGGCTTGCTGGGAGTTCATCTTCTTTGGCTCACCTTCTTACCAGTTATTCACTTTCCTCTCTAGGTGCTGCTGTAGGAGTTTATGATCATGAAAAGAAACCACTTCTCCCTGTGAGCAGGGCTGCTGATAGCTGGATGGAGCCATGCTTTCGTACTTCATCTGCAGAGAGAGGTGACACAGGAAGCAGAGCATTGGTGTAGCAGGTTCCCTCTTCTCTACACAAAGTGGGTCACAGATCTTTCTACTGAATCACTGGGCACAAACCAGCAGGGGTGTGTGGAAGAACCGGTACACTTCCTGAACAGCTTTGGAAAGCCCCACACTTGATGACAGTTCCAAAGAAACACTCTGTGATCTCCCCACATCCTCCTGGTGCTGTCCATGCTGTTTCTTTACCCTTCAAATTATTCCTCTTTTCCTTCATCTTCTCAAATACAACTCACCATACTGAGTTATGGCACTATGTCAATTCTGTGGCACATGTCCTCCTTCACTCACACTTCCCCAGTCTGTCACCTCACCTCTACTCCAAAGAGCTTAAGCTAGACCCAGCTACTTAAGCAAACTCGGGGCTTACCTGCCCTGATGCAAAGGTCAAATCTCAGGGATGAGCTGTATCCAAACCATTCCAGTGTAGGCTCAAGGTCTTTCTCAAAGTTCAGAGCCCTTGCTTATGAATCTCTCAAAGCCAAGTGTCTTCTCTGCACAATAGAATTTGTGCTGCCACGTGGGGGAGCTTGTGCTGTGGCTAAAGCTCATCACTTCCAGATCAAGAGAAAAGGACAGCTCAACAGCATTAAGGACTGCAGCCACTGGAAACTCTGTTCTGGAGAGGCTGGTTGAAAAACATGACATATGTGTACATAGTGCACACACACGTTATTAAAGATGTTCCTTTTCAAAATGATCTTAGGTGACTGTCATCGACTTTGCCTTGACAAAGCAGCCAAACCCATAGCTTATAAACTGTAACTCATAAAAATTAGCAACTTCCAGTTGCCCTTAGCCTGGTAAAATCATAGAATTTAAATTGGAAAAGACCTGTAAGATCCTTGAGCCCATCCATTAACTAGCACTGTCAAATCCACCACTAAACCATGTCCCTGAGTGCTGCATCAACTAGATCATGATCAGAATGATAAGTCAAATAAAATGAAAATTCCTATATTTTAAAGGGATAAGTAAAGCAAACAAGTAATGAGGATCAGTTCCAGACCCCCACTGAGATGACTTATAACAAAACCACCAGCCTGGAGTCAACTTTACTCCTTGCAGAGAGCCATGTTTGGCTGCAAAGCCATCTTGACAGCTGAAGTAAGGGCAGGTGAACCAGCAATCCAAAAGGCGAGGAGTCTGTCTCATCGTATTTAGCAAATAGATGGAGTTGAAGTCTGCCTGAAACCCCTTAAAATCACAACCGTGCCTCAGGGACAAAACTAGAGTTAAAACTCAGCTCTCAAGTCATTCAGAAAAAAAGCAATCTGGTAGCCTGAGGAGATGAAAAATGACAGGGGCGGGTGGATGTTTTTTTGTGTGGGGGTGGGTTTTGTTTTGGTTTCGGTTTTTGGGGGTTTTTTTTGTGTGCGTGAGGTAGGTTGTCTGGTTTTCTTTTAAAACCAAAGAAATAGTTTGAAAGCTGTTTGTTGGTATGAAGAAGGCTGGCCATGTGGAAAGGGAAGGCAGCTGGGGGCAGTCCAGCCTTGAGCTGCACCCCTCAGCCACTGGGCAGGGTAGTCAAAGACCTCTCACAAAGCATCGCACTGTCTTGTACGCAGAATACCTCGCAGTGCGGGTAATTCACATCACGGACGGCAGCGCACAGAAGGAAGCTGTGGAACAGCCGGGAGAGGCGGGCTCAGAAGCTGAGCGTCTCCCGTTGGCTGCCGGGCGGGGCGGGGCTGTCCCGGTCCCCGTCCCGGTCCCGGTGCCGGTCCGGGCGAGGCGCGGGCGCGGCGGGCGCAGCGACGGTGCCGAGGCGGGAGGATGCGGGCGGCGCCCGGGGCGCAGCCGGACCGGCCCTTCAAGCTCAGGAAGAGTCTCGGTAGGGGCGCCGGGGGCGCGGAGGGGCTGCGCGGGGCGGAGGGGTGCGCGCACACGTAACGCTTCTCTTCTCTCCTCTGCCCCGCAGCCACCCGGCGGGAAGAAGTGGCGGGGATCCGAGCGAAGTTCCCGACAAAAATCCCGGTAAATCTCTTGTTTGTTACCGGAGGTTGTTGCCGCTATTTAAGAAAAGAAGCCTGTGAGGGGAGGGGAAGGGACGTGGATATTTTAGGTTTTGCTAAGTGTGACTCTAATTAAAACAGGTAATTGTTGAGAGATACCATAAAGAGAAATACCTTCCTCTCTTGGACAAAACCAAGTTTCTGGTTCCCGAGGAGCTGACCATGGCACAGTTCATAACCATCATCAGGTAGGTGGTGGATACTGGTGGGTTGGAGCTGCAGCTGGGCTTGGCTGCTGTTCCCCAAGAAGGTATTTCCTAGTGTGCTGCTGGGGACATCTTGCTTCCTTTGGTGGGGAGGAGGATAAAGGTGTTTGTAACGTAATGGCTTCCCTCTCTTGCAAGTGTTTGAAGAAAATCAACAGATGTTTTCACAGATGCATTTGGGGCAAAAATGTGGCCTTTTTTGGAGTCATAGCCCTCTCCCTTCTCCCTAACTGTAGTGAAAAAAGACTATATAAGACTCTTGTTCTGCTTTCTTCCTGCCTGATGGACTGGGTATTGGGGCTCTGTGGTCTTATTCTGCTTATGACTGTCACTGCCTTGCTCTCTTACTGCACCTAGCTGAATTTGCTCGAGTTCAAAGCAGCTGTTGAATGTGAGTGAAATGAAATGTGCTTCTAAATTGTTCTTTATGAAACATTACAGCAAAGAAGTCTCCCAAAATATTTAGTGGTATTTTCTGACAAAATATGAAAGCTATGTTTTTCAGCACACTTATTAAAGTATAGAAAAATCTTTCTAGATTATAACTCCTGTAAAAGATGCTTTTGGCTCTTGGACAACTTAGATCCTAATCCTTGTATGTAATGTCTCTGAAAAGGACTTTTTTTTTTTTTAAGGTAGACTTTATAGTAAGTGTAACAGTCTGGAGCGGAATCCTTTACAAAATCTGCACTGCAGAAGCTTTTGGTTTCTATTCACACTTTTCCCTGGTAACTGGGAACTCCAAGCCCATGCTCAGTAACACCTTTGGTGTAACCATGTAAGCCTTTCCTCAGAGCACAGGCCTTTGAGCTTCCAGAAACACAGTTAACTTCCTGCTGATGGAGATGTTAAACCTCATAATGACTTTACACAGCATTTCTTGTACCTAGTTCATGTGACTGCTCTGCTTAATGTATGTCATAGACTGAATCTGAAACCATGTTCAACTTGCTAATGCTTAATCCTCTTTTTCTCTTCTTCTGTTCTTTTTCAATTAGAAGCAGGATGGCTCTAACAGCTACACAAGCTTTCTACCTGCTGGTGAACAACAAAAGCCTAGCCAGTATGTCCTTGACAATGGCAGAAGTGTACAGGGACTACAAAGATGAAGATGGCTTTGTGTATATGACCTATGCTTCCCAGGAGATGTTTGGATGCTTATTACCCACTGCCCAAGGGAAAACTATGGAGTGCTTTCAGGAAACTTAAGATCGGGTTCATATGCTGCAGCTAAGCAGTATGCTCTGAATCATGCCTGTGACATGAACCTCGGAGATGCTCCTTCCAGTGTGAGCTCTTGAGCTCTGTAGTGGGGAGTTATGACCCAAAAGCTGGCAGGACCAGCTTAAGGCAGAATGGTGGTCCACTTTCCCTAGGTAATAATTTGGATATATATTTTTATATTTGAAGACACTATGGGTTTGGTTTTTTTTCTTTTGAACTGCACCTCCACTTTTTTCCAATATCAGTCTTTGTTGTGTAACTGATTTTTAAGGTGTCCTGAAAGCCTAAGTCTAAGAGTAAAATAAAGAACCTTTTAAGTATTGAGTTGAATGTTAGTTTTAATGTGCGGAAAGATTGTAACTTGCACAGCAACTCTGAATTTTTGAATGGAATATCAAAGCTTAAGTGGTGTCACCCATGAACAAAACCATACCTATGAAAGGTTCATTAAGGTAGGTATCTGGGCTGTGAGATTAAGTAGTAGTGCCAGAGCAGTGTTAAGTTTAAACACTTGAATAAACTGTCAGCTGTTACAGAAAACACTGTCTGTGGTATAGATAACTATTTGTTTAAATCAGCAAACTGATTGCTAGTCAGCATAACTGAAATGCAGATAGCAGAACTTGAAGAGTACTCAAGTTTCAAGAGTTATTTTCTTGCAGCTGAGTTTTGCTTGTGTGGTTATTCTAGGTACTGTCATATCCATCCCCTACAGGCACCTGCCTGTCAGGTACCCTGAAGGACTTCAGTGAGCCTTCTCTCAACAATAGAGCCGAGTCATGTACCCTGTGATTAAGAGATATTCCAGTGTTTCTGGAAAATGTTGAAAATATCAAAAATATCATGTAGTAAAATGTTGATTCATCTTAATATACAGGCTTGGTTCCTATAAACATGTATTAAAGGAACACTTGACATGAGCTGTAGTCTGAAGTATAGCTCAAGCTGTCTTCCCTGTATGTGAGGAATGTATTGGAAAGTTGGAAATGCTCTGATCATGCATGATCAACTAAAAACACCAGGTAATTTAAAAATCTGTCACAGTTTGCAGCTTATTAATCAACTTCTGGCAGCCTTAATTTAGGATTGGTCAAATCGTTACAATATGATGCAATTCTTCTGTTCAGTACTAAACTGCAGAATGATTAATGTAGGAATTACTAGACTGCAAAGAAAGAAGTGTTGACAGTATTTAAGTTATGCATAAGGAAGGAATGTGTGTGTAAGTTTTTTGCAGTGGTTCTCTTGCTTTAATAATCTCTTGAACATGAAGCTCTGAGCAGACCTGGGTTTGAGCCTCTAAACCAGGGGATTTAGAGGAGTACCTGCCTTAGTGAAGGTGATGTTTGCCAACTCGTGTTTCATGAGCTGAGGAACAAAGAAATCATTGAACTGACCTGTGGAAAGGATAAGGCTATGTTGGTATAGGTTATGAAAACATGTGGGCTTTGGGATCCCAGAATCAGTTGCTTGGATATATTTCCCTTACGCTTGTAATGGAAACAGTTTCCATTGCACAAATTGAACCCGAATAGTCATTTGTTACCAGCCCTCAGGGAAGCAGAGACACCTGCTTGGCAGGAGCACCACACCAAAATGTTGAACAGCTGTGGGAACCTTGGGCTGGGAGGAGCAAGGGGAGACTTTCTGTATTCAAGCTCTCTTGCCCGTCTAGCACTAGGCCAATATTTTGCTTCAATGGCTCCTCTGTCTTCCTGTCTTGTGCGATACTTGGTACATGAAGAGAGAAACATTACAGTTTCTTGGCTGGAACAATTTTGTCTGACAGCCAACTTACTTTGGTTTGTAATGTAGTGGCTGAGGTGTAAGTGTTGATCCCTCCAGCATTTATTAACATTAGGCTATGGTGTCTACAGGCTGAGTCACAGATCTAGCCAAAAAAGTTGCACAAGGAGAAGGTCAGTTGCAGGTAAAGAGCATCATTATAAACTTGTTTAAACTGGCCTGATGGACCTAGAAAGAAGGCCTGTGAACTGGGAAAGCATCATTGGGTAATACTAGTAGACTTGCCCTTCCACCAGATGTTGAAGAAGATATGATATTAACTATCAAAGACAGTTTTCACAAAGTCTTAAAATAATAAACTAGCAGTTACATGCCCAAATAATTCTGTTGTCCTGCTTGTGGAATTGCTTTGGTGTGATTAGAAGGTTTGAATAAACCTACTCTCTCTTGAAGTGCAAAGAACAAGGATCAGAAAAGAAGCAAACAGAAAAACTTTGCTCTGACTGACATATGCAACTGAGATAACTGCAGCTACTTCCAATGTAGCTGCTGTTTGAAGAGCTAATATTTGCTCGAGTAAATACTTATTGATTAGAAACAGATACATTTTTTTTTTTCAGTGAAGGACACAATGCTGTGGTAAGCAGACTTTATACTTCTTTCGATTGTGCCACTAATGTAAAAAGAGAAGGCAGAGATGCCATTTGTTTTTAAAAGTGTTTTTATGATATGGACTCGTGTTCACTAATATCAAAGATATCCACCAGAGAACAGAAAACATTCTGAGGATACTTCTGTTTCTTCCATAGACTACCACCTAAATCCCAGAAGATGCTCAGTGCTCTGGCTTCAAAGCACTTATGTATGTACATGGTCTGCTAAAGTAACTTGTTAGGTTGGGTCCCAGGGCCCTCACCCTTTTGTGGGACCAAGCACTGTGCCTCATTTTCAAATATAAACCAAATCAACCTGAAGGATACTGAATATTAGAGTGGTATGAGGCCCTTTCTGGAACAGTGATCCTTGAGGGAAGTGTGTCCTACAGCCATCTACAATCACAGCTACAACTGTGCACAATGCTTTATGGAGTGCAAATTGACATTTGTTGCTCCAAGGCAAACATGATAACCTCAGCTTGGGCTTTAGCACACATAAGCAACAGCAGGAGCTTTCCAAACGGTTTTGATTTAAAAATGACTTAACATTATGTTTTGGTAGAATAAATAAATGAATGGGAATACTAATCTTCTTGTTCAAGGCAACAACTCTTGTGAACTTAGATGGGCTTTTTATTGTTTTCCCACGCTAACTATTTCCAGATGGTGGTAGTTTCAGGATAAAAATGTTTTAATATTTTAAACACACTGAGTGACAGATGGTATCCTCTGCTGCAAATTAGTTGCTTTGTTTAGGTAAGATACAGTAAATGAGATAATAGGACAGAATATAACCTTCAGCATCAAACTGCCCTCCTATATTCTCCTTTCAAGAAGCCTGTAGAGAAATTATAGGGAGAAAACAAAAAGACCTAAGCAGGACAGAAACAGTTTTTGAAAACCAGTGTTCTAACTTAGGACTATGAAGTGGAGGGAGGGAGAGTGGGAGGGTTTCTATGGAAAACCTCCAAGGGATCCCTCCAACGGTGACTGAGAAATGCAATTTCAGATATGTTACAGTGCAGCCTATATACAAAACTTGCAATGGCATACATACTTACCTCGAGAACCACTCTTCCAGAAAGATTTTGAGACAAATCTCCCGAATCTTAAAATAGCCCCTTTTTTCATAGTTTTGAATCAACCCATAAGAGAGAGAGGAATAAAATAAAAAAAAAAAAGAACCAAAACCAGGGTTCTGCCTATAAATATGTGCTTAGTTTCTTTAGCTTTCCTAAGGTGCTTTGTTGCTTTGTAATGTTAGCTCTACCCACTTTTCTCCCCTGATCATTTTAGATCGCTTCTCAGGAGTTTCAGTTAGCTACTACTTGTTCCTATACAGTCCACAACATGCAAGGGCAGTTAGGTCCTATAATAAATAACAGTCTGACCCTAGTTTAGAGGGACATGAATACATATCACTCCCTGCCTCCTGTATTTCATGTGGTGCCTCTCTTGTGACTGTAATGTCCCTATGGCACACAACTGCAGCAGTGCAGTCCAGGTGGGTTTCGAAGAACACAGAGCAAGTGTCAATGCCAGAGTTCAAAAAGCAGCACTGTCCTTTTCCCTGCAGTGACAGACCCTCAGGAGGGAGGGAGTGTGCCTGCCTGGGTACACATGGAGCTTCCAGAGCAGGCAGGTAGGGACTGAGGAGGGGCTGCTTGGGCCACTCAGCACTTACATCATATCCGTCAGGGACTGTAAAGGGCCTTTATGAGGCTGCTTATGATTTGTTGCAGGGTGGGCTTGGCTGATGGTGTTTATTTTTGCAAATATTTCAAGACCCTGACTTCACTTTCTTTCTGTGTACAACAGCATGGTCTGGATCTTAATCAGACCTTCAGCCCAAGCCTGTTTTATGTCAGAAATGCTATTGATTGCATGGTCCTTGATGCTGTTGAGCAAGACATCTCTGGTAGGCCTAAAATTTATTTCTCGTTCTCAAAAACAGAGCTAAGACTTTACAGCCTGACAAATGGATTTCCAGGGAAATCTTTAGGTCAGCTAACCAGTGGGTGAGGAGAGGGGAAGGAGTGAGCCAGGGGGCTAAGCATGCATATCAGTGCTTCCACCCAAAGCAGCTGCAACCATGTACTCTTCACGAGCCTGCCTGTGGCTGCCTGGAAAGCCTGAGCCTCAGTGTGATCTCACTAAGGCAACTATTACACCCATTAGCTTACAAAGAGAACTTATGAGAAAGAAACACATGCTCACAGATGGAGGGTGGATATAGCCTTTTCCTGAGCAAAACGTGAACCCTGTCTATGGAAAAAAACACACAGAATGGTGCTGAAAGGCAGACATGGCAAATAAAGAAATTCTATTCTTGGTGCTGGCACTACTTCACAAGGCAACTTGGCCCTTACTCTGAGAACTTAAAAACTTCATGTCAAGTGATGGATAGGAGTATGGTCTCTGTCTGACCCTTCTCCCCAAAAATGCTGCATCTGTGTTCAAAAATTAAAAATCAGATAGAGATGTGAGCTGCATATTTGAATGCTGACTGTCTGAGGAAGATTAACTAATTTTCCAGCAGCTTGATGCATTAGTCACCTCCAAAATAAAAGAGCCATCGATAGAAAAAACAGCTGCTGTGCTGCAGGTGAGGGCAGAATCACCAGCTTAGTGCAGACACATCTGTGCTGTCTAGACTGTCAGGGTAACCCAAGCATTACAGGGGTTATGAAGATAATTTTGCTATTTAAAATTATATTGGCTCTGCTATAAACCTGTCAAAACTGTCAAGAGAGGCCTCAGGAGAAACTGCATTTTCCTAGAAGGCAGCTGGATTTGGTTTAACACTCAGCTCTTCCCAGCCATCCTCATGCACACTACTTTGTTCCCATTCTTTTTTTGGAAAGGGACCAGGCCTTCTGTGTTTGCAGAACCTGGGCACAGCTTCCAAGATTGTTGAAAATTATAGATAATATGCCCTTACTTGCCATGTAACAAACTTGTATGAGAATTCATAGTTGTTCTGCTATTGTAATTCAGCCTATGTTGAACCCACAAAATTTGGCTGTGACTCAGTCACTCAGCCTTCTAAGCCTCTGTCAAGTCTGGAGCAGCAGTTTAAATGAGATGGCTGCAGCCATTACTGCTATTTGGGTAACTCCCCCCTTTCAGTGAATTTTGTTGAGACAAAATTTCTTGAATCAGCTGAAGAACAGCTGTGTGGGTTAGCATTGCTCACCAGTGTGAACCATTTTTGCTACAGGTACAACAAGGTAGGTTAATGTAGCAGCTTAATTTCAAGCCCCAGCTCATCCAGATGACTTTGGCATGGAAGCAGGATGCCTCATGCAGTGCAGGCTGGTGAGAGGTGACAACTTTCAGGAGGGCGTTGGTGCACAGGAGGGTTGTCACAAGAAACTGAGGGGTGGAACTGCTACTGGTATAGGTAGACCTTGAAGATTATATGGGTCTGCAGGCTAGTCCATGTCAGGACTTCTTACATAATTAACCTTCCTTAAAGGAAGGTTTCCTTTGTTTCTGACACCCAAGGCAGCTGGCCCATTAGGCAAGTGTTGAGCAAGATTACTGTCATGTGCTTCACAGAGGAGCATCCTTATAACTCAATGGATAAAGAACTGGGAAGACCCTGCTATGATTCCTTCTTCCCCCTGAAGAGGCTAAGCCACAAACTCCACACTGTGCACTCCCAGTAGCTCCTGTCTCCCTGCACCCAGCACAGAAAATGAACTATCTGCTGCCAGAAGCTAGGGCCTCTGTAGGTAAAGCCCAGAGTGACAGCAGACGTGTGTGGCTAAGGGGCTTGAACCCAGCTCCCAAAGTAAACCCCCAGCCTACCTTCTCTTTCTGAAAATAAACCATGCAACTGCAGCATCTGTGAGAGGCTGCAGTTTTACTAGTGGAAAATTTAGGCAAAACCCTATAAAATAAATGAAGCAATTCCAGTAGAAGCCGGGGCAGGCACTGAAATTAGTGTCTGGAGCCATAAAAGCTGCAGAGCTAAAGCTACCATGTTACAATTCGTGGGAGGAAGCACTTATCCACAGGAGGTCGAGAGAAGAAGGAAAGGTCAAGCACTCTAGCAGACATAAAAGATTTTATGTTTAAGTTTCTGGAAAGTTTTTCTTCAAAATATGGTTTTGCCAAGTATCTTGCTTCCTGATTCAAACCGCTCTATTTTTCCCCCATCAAATTAATTTTACTGAAGATGGTTTGTCAGGAGGAAAAATCCAAATCTCAACTTCTATTTATATGGGGAAAAAGATGAATTAAAAAAAAAATCTTGTTGACTATTAAGTTACACCTGTGTAACTGCCATAAAAATTTGCAATATGTATGCCAAGAGGCGCTCAGGTAACACTGAAAAGACAAAAGAGGGGTTATTCCATTTTGGACATCTCATTTTAAAATGAGGTGGAACTTTCTGCTAATTCTCAGCATAGGAATTTTTGTGTTTTGTAGGGTTTTTGGATGTGTTTTGGTTACATATAAATAAGATCCACACACTTTTGGTTGGACTATGTTTTATGATCTGACTGAAGTAAGAAAGCACTAAACCAAGGCTGCCTTCAGTACGTTAGCAAACAGAAGAGCAAGAGAACAACATCACCTGTCTATCCATGAACTGTGAAGCTCAGAGGGTTATTGCTGGGAAACTCTTTGGAGGATGTTACAGTCAAATTGAATTTCAAAAAGACAGTCGTACTACAAACTGAATCTTTCAGGGCTGTGTGTGTATATCTTCTCATATTGATGTGGGGCCTACCCTTCCAGAAATCTGTTAACAAACTCTCAGTTTTTGTGAGATTAATGCTCTAAGGAGTCCAGATTGCAGAGAGATCATTGGGAAATTTGAAAATATAATCCTTTGGCGAGAACAGAATTTTTCTCTACACTTGTATTTTCTGACCCTGTGACTAGGCCCATGAGTACTGTTTCTTATGTGATTATCAAAGTTAATGCCATACTGAAGTCTGCTACACAACCTTAATCAGTAACTGAGATTTTTTGAGCAATGCTGTATTATGCAAACAATAAAAAAATAGGTGCTTCAAAGTCATTCTTGGTCTGCTTCTGGGACACTAAAGGAAATGAATCAGGAGATTTACAAAAACTCCATGTCTAGAGCAGGCCAAAATCCAAGACTCAGGCTGATTTCAGTGCTCAAAGCACAAATGTCTTTCCCATTTTGCCCCAGTTTCTGTTTTAATAAATTTAAATAAATAATAGTTGAACAGTGATTTTAAAACTGTAGAAGTGAGGTCAAAACAAATCCTCGTGCTTTGTGTGTTTTGAAGCGAACATGCTGAATTTAATCAGCTACTAAACTCAAATATTTACCAGTAAAAGTATTTGTGATATAAAAACAGTGTTCAGACTCACATTTAATGATACTTTTATTTATACACATTTTCTTATTTCTGCCATATTCTCAGGAGTGCTCAGAACCAGTTTTGGCTCCAGCATAAATTGCTGAAGAGTTGTTTATTTAATTTTCCTTATTAAGTGTGAGCTAAACACTGTATAAAGACCTATTTCTACAAAATACTGAAAAGAGATGTTTTCTTTATACCTAATTCTTTGATTACTTTGCACCAGAAGTCATGATTGCACTGCAAGAGAACACAAAGGAAATCTATACATGCTGGAGGTCTTTCTCCTGACTGAAATTCTAATCATCTGCTTGACGTCATGGAATTTTACAAAGGTTTAACCAATGTCAACTCCTGCCTTTTTCTTCTTAATGCTGTTTGCTTCACATCTGGGTTTGATCTCTGGTTAAACAAATCAGAATTTATGGAGTTTACCCCACAAATTGAGAAGTTTCTTCTCTTGTCTCCTTGTCCACATACAAAGTACTTACTAATAGAGCTGGTGCTTATCTAACACCCTTACTCACTATGCTTTCTAAACAAATAAAGATATGAATCCAAAGGAAAAAAAAAAAATCCATAGAATAGCTAGTCCTGTGTATCTTGTGGGTTTTGCAAAAAGAAACACAAAAATGTTGGCAAAGATCTTACAGGAAGAATGAAGAGGGCTGTCATCACTGTCTGGGCACTATTCAAGAGGGATAAATGTAAAACCCTACATTAGGACAAAGAATAATCAGCTGCATAAATATAGGGTGGAAAACAAGTGGCTCGTGGCATTTGTTCTTAAAAGAGTCTGTGGAAGGTACTGATTCACAAGCTAAGCAGGAGTCAACACTATCATGCTGTTGTGAAAAAAGCAAACACAACACTGAGATTTCTAACCAAGAGCAGAGCCTGCAAGATGTGTGAAATAAGGCTGTTCTGTGCTGTACTCAACAATGGTAGGGCTTTATCTGAAATACTGTGTATAGTTTAGGCACTCCACACGAAGAAGAATATGAACTACCTGAGAATTCAAATATTATTGATGATGATGAGAAATTTAGTATGACAAAAGTTGCACAAACTGAGGTGGTTTAGCCTCAAGAAGAAAATGCTGCAAAAGGGACATGATATTCCTCACAAATGAAAGGCTCTTTGAAAAGGAATGGGAAGAATGTTAATGTCCATGTGCCACAGATTACTTATTTATTAGAAAGGGGCTTTTTAGACCCTGCCCACCTCCCCATATTGTTCTTCACTTGAAACACGGAATTTCTGTATCTGGATTCTATAAGTATTCACAAAGAAACACAGTGGCACAATTACAATTAGAGTAACAATGAGAAGTATCACACTGTAAATATTTTGCAGGGCAACAGACAGTGATAAAAAGTGAAGGTCAGATCACTGCTACTGGGTGC
Source organism: Pseudorectes ferrugineus (assembly GCA_008033365.1). Lineage (NCBI taxonomy): Eukaryota > Metazoa > Chordata > Aves > Passeriformes > Pseudorectes > Pseudorectes ferrugineus. The sequence continues at coordinate 59,135 of QWTY01002144.1, read as the reverse complement.
TGTGAAGGTGAGCACATACAGTTGTAACAGAATAGCCATGAATAAAATACAACTACAGCTGTAATTACAGGAGATGCTACTGGGCCTTGTCTTGTAGAAGAATATAAGAATAATCCTATGGTAGCCACCATGTGTTGCCACTCATAAAAAAGGCTAATACAATCCTTGGATATGTGTACAGGGAGAAGAATTTTAACTTCTGCGCCTGGCAATGGAATGACAGCTGCTACACTCAGTCTACTGAGTACAATTCAGGATTGATGTTGCAACTTGGAGAAAGTTCAAAGAATTGTCAAGAGAATGATTGAGGTGTTGGCAAAAAACCCACCTATTTTACCTATGGATAAGAGATGGCTAAACTACTCTTTTAAAATCCTTAAGAGTTTTAGCAGGAAGAATTGATAATGGGTTCTTCAGTCCAGCAGATGAATGTATGACAAGGTCCAGTAGGTAGGCACTGGAACTAAATGAAGCAGGACTATACACAGAGATTTTTTTTGTTTGCTAAAGGTTATGAACACAGGGAAAAGCTGTTAAAAGTAATAGTGTATTTTCTCTTTTTAGGAATTTTTAAATCAAGATCGGATGTTTTTTGAAAGGGCGAACTGTAGTTCAAAACCTCAGTGTTAATGAAGCCTTACCACTTTTCTATGGTAAGATGACTTGACTACCGAAGACTTTGTATTATGTTTACATCTATGTGAAAACTAGCAAGAAGAAAATAGATGGACAAGGGAGAAAAAAATGGAAGAATGAAAATAAATACAGAGTTTTATTACACATATTTAGAGTCTTGAATTGCTTGTTTTGATGCACTACTGTTTTAATGATATCTTTCATTCCCTTTTCAACATGCAACATTATTATACAATGTCAAAGAGCAGAAAGGGTTCAAGCACATAGCTAGCTGCATCAGATGGGTTTACCACATGTGTCCTACTGGTATAATCTGAGGTATGACTTGGCCTTCTCTTCCAGTCATGGCCCCAGAGGGAGATTATCACTCTCCTACTGCCCAGATGTACCCATATCTGAAAGCTAAGAGACATAAGAATAGTTTGCCCTCATACGTTAGGATGACCCTGGTGTCATCCAGAAACGAACATCTCATTTAATGTTTCTATTTTCCCATGCCAGCTCTATAGATCAGGACTGACATGGCATGGAAAAATACCTAGGTTGGAGAGATAAACTGGGGGGACATGTTCTATGTTTTTCTTGTTTAACAGCTTGTGTCTATTCAAATACAAAAAATGGTATAAGTGTTGATTTTATACAAAAAGCAAAACATGTTACTTTTGTGTAAGATGATTTCTCTTGCAGAGAAAACCAGCAAATGTAAACTGCCCAAGGGAAAATATAATTGCTTACATGACAATCCTGCCTCCATGGTCTTGTAACTGCTGTGCTCATTATTACCTTTTAAACATACAAGTGTACACATAGCCACATGCTCTGTTCCTTCTTCTCTGACAGCTTCAGCATGGCCAAGCATTACAGTGCATTTGTGTGAGCTCCTCACAAGCCACAGCCCCATTAGCTGGAATGAAGTATTAACTTCATCCTTTCACAGAAGGAAAACTAAAGAAGAGACTAAAAGACCAGGTACCATGCACTGATGATCATGATGCAAAAGACCACTCAACTAGTCTGGTTATCATACAGACACTTAGAAGATACACAAAACAGAATAACGTAGGGAGAATTTTCACCCAGAACAGGTGGAACCAGAAAATACTTGCCTCTGAAACAGTTTCTTCCTTATAGTCCATGACTGTCAGATATAAATTCTCTTCAAACAGAACCATGGTTCCTCATATGTTCACATTATCATCTGATTTGTTCCTACCTAGGTATTTCTCCTTATAATATTCTTGCTACATTCAAACACATCTCTCTCCCTGATGTCACTGGATTCCTCAAAGTGGAGTTAAGGGCACAAAAATTGAGAGTAGCTAGAATGAAGCAAACACACGTCTCAGCTGCTCTGAGTTTCAACCTAAGCCCCAGCAATGAATCAGCAGAGTAACCCACTGCCCCTTTGAGTCCTGAACCTGATGTGCTGACACAAACCTCAGCTCCTCCCTGTTAGCTTTCCTCCTTTCTGAATCTTCCAGATAACTGCCAGCAGCTGTCTCCGCCTGCCTACGCATGGAAACTTTGCCCTACTCACAAAGCAAAATGTTTTCATTGAACCATGGTAGAAAAGACAAATCAGTTTTAATCTAAATTTAGTATATGCTTTGTAGTTCTGTATTTTTTAACTAGTCTGTAAACTCAAGGGTTCTTGGAAATGAAATTTGCTTTGGTTTGCCCTGTATGAGAAATCAAATCTCACTATATTGTATTAGTGACAGCTGCTATTCCTGGCCTTATTCCAGTCTCAAAATGTTTTCTGTCCTGAACCGTATGTTTCATGTACAGTTACTTGAAGAGTTTCACTAGCTAAGCCTGTTGAGATGAATCATCCCTCCTGCAAAGGTGTTGTGGGATATGCAGCAGAGTTACAAGAGCATTAACTTGGTTACATAGCATAAATAAAGTCATACATGTCAGTTGTGCTTTGCTGTGGCAGAAAAAGTGACTCAAATTGAAATAAATCCTAACTGATGTGGAATGAGCTTTGCCAGCCTAGATTTGCTAAGAGGCAGGGAAGACATCTCTAAACTATAATACAGTTAGGCTGGGTTTGTGCATATTTATTACAGGGACAGTGTCAAACACACCTCTAGATTTAACTGCTGCTGTCCACAAGATTTTGACCTATTGTTTTTCCTCTTCCTGCTCCAATGCAGAAGCCATTTTGATGGTGTAGAGTGGAATAATAATAAAAACTTTATCTCTATCCCTCATTCGAGATGGCTATCTGGTTTTCCTTAAGATATCTTATTGAGTTTAAATCTTATCTACAAAGGATTTTAGAATGTCTCAGGTGCAGTTTGCAGTACAGAAACTTTTATGCCCACTTGGCCTTTGGCGGTATAAACTTAAATTTCTATTTTTTTCATGTCTACTGTTTATTCTTGCTTTCACCACATCCTATTGACTATGAAATATGTAAACTTTATGCTAGAGCAGAACTCCAGTCTCTCTTCCCAAATAAACATCAAAATTGGCTGACAAGGGCATCATGCTCCACCTCACACCCAGGTCTGTCCCAGGCAATCTGGGATGCCTCCCTTTGCAGGGTTATTGCACCTTTAGCCACAAAGGAAGGACATTCCTACATCAACTCCAGGACAGTCTCTGGGTTGGTGGCAAAAGCCCTTTCAACAAAAGAGGCAGATGTGTATCCTGATCTTTTTTTGTGGGCTGTGATTACTGATGTACCATATCTGCTAGGCATCCATCTCCACTTTTAACTGTGAAATGCTGAAAGGGAGGTCATAAGTGATCTTCCTGCAGAACTTGGGATTTATGATAGCTCCGTTTCCTGATTAGCTGGTCTCTCTTCAGCTCTAGGTGCTATTTTCTCTGAATGCCTAAGAGCAAGGTTATGTGGTCACTTCAGTTCACTACAAATCTACAGCGCTCCATAAAAGTGCAGTACTACCACCTTTGCACACATGGACAAATTTCTTGCAAGAACACTGATTTTTTTTTGTTTCCCTGATACTAGTTTTCAAACAGATAATGTTTTTGGGCCTGATTAAAAAGGCTGCTATGTGCACACCAGAGGTAGGACACAGAAACCAGCAGGCAAGAGGTGATGGGTTACTGGAGAGAAAACACAAAGCCAATCTTTTCTGGCAGCAGTGCAGACATCTGTGAGGTTAAATTAACCACACAACAATGGCCTAGGGTACCTTCTTATGCAGCACAGGGAGTTTAGAACAAAGGCTAACCTAGCATTCTGGATTAATGAGGCCAGACATTTAGTCTGGTCAAGCTGAGGCAAAAGGTCCTTTGTAGAGTTCTCCTTCATACGTCATGAGTGCTAAATAACACTGATAGAATGCATTAATTTGAGCATTTACCTCCCTTGTTACCCAATATATATCACCTTTCCTAAATATTTTGCAATGTCCAGCTTTAATGTTACTTGTTCAAAGCAAAATTTCTTGTGAATTTCAAACACTTAACAATTGAAAACAGTAAGGTTTTGTTTGAAAAAAATGTAGCCACAAAGCAAAGAAAGAACAATAAGATAAATTTCTGACTGAAAATGAACCTGCCAGATGTTACTATTTTCCAGCAAACTGAGTTCACCTTCAGTGGGCCACATGCATAAATACAAATAAGACCCCACCAATTATCTTTTCTACCATGCTTTTCAGGGATTATTTTGCCTCCCACAAGCTGCACAGACATTTTGTGAGCCAGAATCTCTGGTCCAGTCAAGTCAGGTTCTAGGCAAGACTGATGGGTAGAGCTAAGGTAGGTTTGAATGACATTCAAAGTCCTCAAGTGCTGCAATTCCCCAGGATACGGGCCAATACCTGAATAAAACAGCAGGCAGTTCATTCTAACTGATGTGTGGTTTCCCACAGTCCTGAAGTCCAAATATTTAATCTGTCCTGGAAAAAACCTTCCCCTAAAAATCCATGATAAATAATGGATTCTCCTGCAGCACAACTGGAATAGACCTCTCAGTGCACGACACCAAATCTATTTTTGTAAAAGGACAAATGGAGCCAGTTGAGTGATTTCACTGGCTAGTGATTTTTTTGAAATAGCTTATCACATACATGAAAATACACTGCATTGCCTCACTTCAGAAGTCATCTTTGTTTTCTTTTTCTTAAGTTATAGTATTTATCTTGACGATTAAACTTCGGGATGTGTGAATTCAGTGGCATTATAGAAACCATGGTATTCAACTCTTTTTGTACCTACGGGTGCCTGTAGCTGTCCAGGAAGGCAGCATTGGAGAAGGTAATTATATATGTGCAATATTTAAAGGTTGACCCACAGGTATTTAAGAATTATAGAAGACTCCTAGTTCAACCTCTTCATCTCCAACACACATACAGACATAAGCACATTCACATCTGAAATCTGCACCACATATAGGAGGTTGAAGTTCTTTAAACTTAAATTAGTGTCATTTAAATAAGAAATCCACAAAACCAACTCCAGTATTAATGCTGATTGCTAGAGCGTGGCAGCATTTCACAACAGCTATAAATCTGTGAGATTCAACATTTTTACACTCCTTCTCCTGCAGGCACAGCTGAGGAATGTTCAGATGCTCTCACCCACAGCTATATTAGGTACATGTCTCAAGTGCAGAAGCAGCTTTATAAGTTATACTTCAGACAACGGAGGCCTAGACATATAACTTACTGGACTGATGCATTCTTGTGTCATCTATTCATTTAGTATTGTACAGAACAAACGTGCATCTTTGGTCTCCAGCTGAAATATCACTGTTTTCAAAGAATATTGTTTTATCACCCAGTTATATGCAAGCAGGGTCAGCCAGGAAGAGTAATGAGATGAATGGTTTTTCTTGGAATTAGGGGTGAGTTCTTATTGGCTGGATATTTCTCCTGCTTCCTTTTACACATCTCTGTTATTTTATTCCCCTCGTTTAGCTTTTCTGGTGCAGAACCTAAAATAAATCAAGAGGCAATGGTGTTCCTAAAAGCTGCTTTTAAGTTTACAGTCAACCTTACGAATTGAAGTTTTTGGGCTTATATGTTTATACCATTCCTTTCTGATGATCTGTGACCCATTGCAGAAGGTTGCGTCAATAGGCTTATAATCAGGTTTCATTGCTGATATAATTTTCAAGGTGCTTTCAGGTGATTTCAGGAATGCTGTCTCCTTGTTAACAGTGCAGAACTGTGACTCAAAGTACCTAAGTGCTATATTTTACTCTCTCACTGGTTTAGAGGACAACAGTGGCTAATCCTCCAAGCCACCCCAAATCTTAGAGTTTCTATTTTTTTAAAAAATGAGGACAGTACTGTTGACCTTTGTAGCTTTGAGATCTGTTACTGAGAACTATAAAAGCTAGAACGACTACAACCCAGAATTTACTCTCTCTACAGTTGTATGTGACAGCTGTAGGTTTATGTATTCTATCAAGCAGGTAAGTACTCCAGAAAACTTGCATCCTTAAGGAGTTAAGAAGGTATGGCACAATATAACATATCAAGTAAAATAGAGTTATGATGGAGTAACTTCCTCTACCTGCCATATCTGATGATTGCTAGTAGCCCTCTTGGAAGGGGAGCCCAGCTTGATCCTCTTTTCTGACTAGATGCATTTGCAAGTCACTGGTAAATGGTCTCTTCTGAGTTATTAGGTCTCTAGAAGCACAAATAAAGTAAATGTGAGTAATAGAAACACTTCTCCCCACAGAGGAAGTATAAAGTTCCAAGTTTCAGTTCAGAAGGATATGAGCCTAAAATATCCTCTAATTTCTATGAATTGTCAATGTGCATATCTAGATGTATTGTCCTGGATTTAGCTTGTTTATAGCTGAAGTGGGTAGTCTTTAGTGAATTTATTATTTAGATCCCTGGAAAGGAGTAGGAATGGAGCAAGAAGACAGGGCTGAAAACTCAGTTCCAAAACATTCAGAACTAAAGAAGATTGATACAAAAAGGAAAAATCAGTTTCCTCATTAAGCACAGAAAGATTCAAAACAACTGGTTTGAAAGTTTCTAAAGCCACTTTTTAATTCGGGAAACATTATAGACTCAGAATAGAAAGAGGGCCAGATCCTACACAAAATTAACTACTATGACTGTGAGCAAAATTAATGCCTCTGTTCAGTGGCCCACAAAAAGAAAAAAATTCAAAGAAAAATTGGGATTGAACCACTACCACCCCAGGAGATTTTCTTGCTGGTCTGAAAAATTAAATAAAAACCCAAATGAAAATAGAGTACTGCTACTTATAAACTTAGCATCAATTTTGTTCAATTCGGTTGCATTCAGCAACTAGTATCCTGTCACCCTATGTGGGCATGACTTGCTGCAGGCACTTGTTCAACATAAAATCTTCCAGACATCCTAGAGAGTTTATTGTTAAGGCTTCTCAAATGGCCTAGAAGTTACAGCTCCTATACAGAGTTTTCTTGTGCTTCACATGTTTGCAGATATCACTATTTAATTTCTAAACTGAAAATGAATTGTAGCTAGAAAACTTTATTAAGCCTTTAACCACTCTATTTAAGGAAAGTTACTTTAGCCACAAGACTGAAGCTCCCCGGCTGCATTCTTTTCATTACTTCTCTCCCAATCTATAGTTGATATTTTCTGTTTTGCAGAAACAGTGTTCATGGTTATGGGCTGACATCCCATCGTTCCTTAGTCCTCCCTTCTCTAGACTAAACAATGCCAATTCCTTCCACCCTCCCTCATACTGCCTTCTAGACTGTTGCTCATTCTTTTTACTTCTCTCTGGATTGTCTCCAGGGTGTCTACATTTTTCTTCAAGTATGGTGCCCAAAACAGTACTCCTTGCTACTGGAGAGTGTCAAGGAGAGTGGAAGAAGTACTTTACACACCCTGCATAAAATGTTTGTACTCTGCAACTGCTTTATTTGTCTTAAATTTGGTGATACTTGGTACGTGGTGGGCTTTTTGAACTGTTCAGCTGAAAATGTATGTTTGGAGAGTCTTTCCTTGTGAAAGCTGGGTTCAGGTATAGATTTGTGATCAGGGTCCTAAGGCCAGAAATTTGTAAATATGTCTTTTACTTTAGTACAAGGCATGCCAGCAAATCAGGAGTAAGCTCTGATTTACTGTGCAAAATGGTCCCTATTTTCAGATCCTCAAGCAAGGCACAGATGGTTTTCAGATATGGCTGGCAATTATCCTATTTTGTGTTTAATTAACATAGCAATAAATATTACCCAGCTTTCTAGACACAGGTAGTCAGTTGGATTCAGTAAGAGCCCTGCCTCCAAAGAACACACTGAGCACCCAAACCTTCTGGGCTGTGCACTGTTACACAGTATAAAGCCTTGTTACTTCTCTGTACATTTAGGCTGAAACACTGTTTCATGAAAGTCAATTGAATTATTGTTAATTGGATGTCACCATTAGCTCTAAGACTTTACAGGTAGCAATGTGCTGTTTACTATTTATATTTTGTTACAAAAATAGTCTCAGTTAATGCCCTAAGACTAGTGTAGTCTAAATATTCACTCTAGTAATTGGTAACACCTCCCCTACTCTTACTTTGCTGTGTTGCCTTAAATTGTGCTGTAGTTTATGAAGAAGATTTGGAACAGACCTTAATGAGATTTTCTACCAGAATTTGAAGGATTTTGTTTTTCAACTACTTGCCAGAGGTCAGTGGTCTATTACACTTGGTACTGGGCAAACATGAAACAAATTCAGCATGCTGGGCTGGTGTTTTTAAATACCTGTGTTGATCCACAGAAATCAGTGAGTCTCAGGTAAAACTGAACTCTCAGCCATCTAGTCTCACAATCTCTTAGTGCTTATTATAGCTGTATAACTTTGCATGGGAAAATAAAAGTGGGGCTGCAGATCAAACACTGTCCTTTGATATAGAGGAGGAAAGGTGGAATTGGTATATTTTAAATTACTGTTCCACTTTCATGCCAGCACTATGAAACAAGTCTAAAACTTAAAAGAAAAGAGGGAATGAAAACAGAAATTCATAGCTGTAAAGTTCAGTAGTCAGTGTTATTGCTTTGAAGACAAATAATGACATCAGTGAACTATCTTCAAGGTTGAGTAAATAAGATTAGAATAATAATCTATAACCTGGGAAATTACAGAAATCTTCAGTGGACTGTTTTGAAGACAGACCAAACAATCACTAATTTTGGGGAAATTGCTACTGCAGACTACTGGAACTTTTCCAGAAAATCCACAAAGTTCCTTCTCTCCACTTGTCACTGCTGGCTTAAAAAGCAGATAAGGAGAAGACATTTTGATAGTTTAATACATAAATAAATCAAAATGGGGGCTAGGGCAAAGAAGAGAAGCCTTTCATAATATTTTTGCTGAGGAAATAGCATAATGGCAGCCAAAAAAAACTCCAAACCAACCCCAAACCAACCCCAAAACTACCCTTTGACTACCATTACTTCTCTGTTATGCAAAGCTTTTATGTTTTTTAAAGAATTGTTTAAAAAAGAAACCTGAGGGTATGCAAAAGATGCACTAGTACAAATATGGTGATATTTAGATGGGGTTTGTATTTATTCAGCTAAGCACTGCCAGTAGGTATGCTTTTATTTTTTTTTTCTTCTTTAAAGCTAGCTGAAATTTGACTTAAAAATACTGCCCAGAACATAGGAGCATAACGTTCTTGCATGCCTGAAGCTAGTAATGTCGTGAAATCAAAGTGGGTAAAATCTACATTAGCATGAAGAAAACTGACTAAGTCTCCTGGTCTTTTTTGTCAGACAGAAATTTGTCCAACAGATATCACTTCAGGATTCTGGCATTGGCAAAATGTGCATGCCAGACACAGGAAACCAAGGAAAACAAGACAAACCACAGAAGCCTCCAAAATGGTATCATTTTTATAGTTTAGTGAGAAGATGGATGTTTTCACTGTGACTGACCTCCAAGAAGGAGATTTTTAGGCCAATACAAATATTAGCTTATTAAAGTCTCTGAACATTCATATAATATTGGACACAGGACAATCCAGCTTAGTTTTGACCAGATTTTTGACCATTAACTGAATGCTACTTTGCTTAGCAATTTACCCTATTAAAAAAAACAACCACACAACAACAAAAATCCCCAAACAAAAACCCATCAAAAAATGTTCAATGGTTTCTTGTATTTAGCAACCATAATCTCAGAAGTCAGTATTCTCTATATTTACTCTAGAAATTATTAATAAATCAATACTTAGGTTATTTAGTTCTAGCTAAAACTTTTTAAAAAATGTCCATTGTAATTCAGGTGAACATTGAAGGTCATTGTGTTTGCTAATGAAAATAGTTTTAATATACTGAAGTTAGCATTAGCTAGTTTAAAATGGTCTTCATTGGAGAAAAAAAAATGGTGAAGTGAAATTTCTAAAACTGCATTTAGTTTAACAGAATTAGCTAATTGTTAAAAAAAGATGCTAATAGCTGCTAATTGACCTCAAAACATCCTTATTCACATGCATTCATAAAAATGACTCTAACTACTGTATTGATTTGTGTGAGAAGGAATAAAAAGATTTAAGCAGAAATACTCAGTTGAATTTGCACAAGTCATTTACCTACAGTTTCAAATCCATCACTGGATTTGGATGATCACACACTCTCACATTAATTCTCTGTGATATTGAATATTTATAGGTCATATGATCATTCTGATAAAGGAATGGCCAGCCAGCACTTTCAAAAGTGAAGCTTAATTAGACCACCATTTAGTTTTTCTGGGACCAATTTACCCTTTTAATATGGTATAGCAATGCCATCCATTTGTAAGAATACTCTGAAATCCTGCTGATAAAATTAGAAATATTAGTTATAGATATTAAAAAGGTGTATTTAGTATTTTATATGGGATTACAAAGCAAGCAACACACAAACTAATGCATCTGCTTGCCATTTGCTTCCAATTCCTCCTACTCACTTCTTGTTTTCCAACTACCCAACTTTTAAATGCTTATTTTTTAAAAATCACCAAACTCTCCTTCCTCCATGTTTTTTTTTCTTCTTTTTCATTGTGTTATATTTTATCCTCCCCAGGCCATCACAACCGGTCATAATTTCTCCTATTTTGCTACTTAATTATTTTTACTATGGAATATTACCCTACCCTATTAAACTCAGGAATAAAGTCTTGCACCAATTCATTTGCATTTATGTTATTGTACCTTCCACAGAGCAAACACCAACACAATAACTCCACATTAAAAGCATAAAACTTAAATGCTACTATATGCTTACACTTGTTACATATTTACATGTAATGCAACAGATGCCTCTATTCCTGAGAGGAATCCCCTGTAACATGAAGTCAGTACCCAAGACCTCCAAAACACAAATCAGAAACTATACAGAAGTATTTTTAAGAAATCTGCTTTAAGAATGTACAATGTAGCTTGCATATAAGATAATCCTGTAAAATTACCTGTCCTTGATAGTACAAAACCAAGTAGTTTGTCTCTTATGATGAGCCATTAAAGCAGGAACAAGTGACCCTTTGATGGAAGAGGCAGGAAAAAGGCAAGGGTGCACACAAAATAACCTTGCAACTCCCACACTGATAAATAAGCAATGGATGAAAATAAACTATTTTTATGTTTTCCCATCAGAGATTCATTCTGTCATTTTTTATTATATTTGTAGGAACACAAAGATTCATCCTAGGCAATAGTTCTATGACTGGAAACACAAACATTTATCCCTGGCCTACATTTGTAATGTCATGCCTGAGATAATTCTCACTGAAGATCAACATTAAAAAACCTGCCTTTCAGGAGTAGGGATTTTCTAGTGGTGCATGTATGAGAGAAAGCCTGTCCTAGAACATCATTACTTCAATTCCTTCTATCCCATACCTTCAACAGAAATGTAGAAATAAGAGGGCTGATCCCACAAATGTATGCAAAACATACTCTTTTAAGCAGCTTCTTTGCAATTTAATTCAGCTGGTCACCTTAGTTTCATAGATGGAAATGCTCTTAGAGAGAAAAAAAGTACACTACAATCTAAAAAATCTCTGCCTCTCATAGGTAATTTCAAACTTGAAACTCTTGCAAACAGCTCAAAGGCTGAGGGAAAGTATTAATCTCAGGAATGGAAAAAATATTTCACAGGTTAAGATATCTCTCTGTACCTTCATCTGCTGCAGAAAGAAATACTATCCATTCCTAAAATTAGAAAAATTTCAGACATACCTTTACACTGACTCAAATCCTGATTTTCAAGGTAGAAATCTGAAATCTCATCATACTATTTCATGGTAATTCAGTCAAACACAGCAAGGATCCCAGTCTCCTGCATTCTTTTCCCTTAGTTGAACACTGAAGCTTGGCCTGTTGTGATGACAATGCTATTTTGTAACCCTGCCTCTGAGGACTGGTATTTTAGGTGTCTGTTGTTGGAGAACACCACAAATGTGAAACAGGCAGGTTAAACAGAGAAACACATTATATTTTTTGGATATCATTCTATTAATGTGAGAATTTGGTGCCAGTTATTTGTGATATTCCTTTCTGCAGACCCCAAGTTATTCCTACCACCAACACAACTGTATCAAACAGAAAGCCAACTGTTGAGAGAGCAAATCTTACCTTACAGGGCAAAGAAATAGTTATCAGAGTGCTGGAAGTATACTGCAGACTGTTATGCACACTTAACAGCAGTTTTAAACCTGTCTTGAAGCCAGATTAGCCTCAAGAGGAAAAAAGAAAGAGGTAGAAAATTAGTAATTATTAAAAATTAAGACACAGACTTGTTCTGCTGCTGTTGTAGAAACTTGTATTGTATGTGAGACCTACATAAAATGCCCAGGGGCAACTAAAAGTATTTGGAGGAAAAATTAGCATGGGGACTAAGAATAAGAGAACACAGGAATCTGAATTATTTTATTCCAGTCAGTATAGAACTGTACCTTGGAATTCATGCTTTTATAAAAGAGATTATAAATCATTAGTCAGACTAAAGTATATTGCTGGTTTTCAAAGCATCTTTTCTATATTGATGAAATACCCAACAGGTAAATTTTGACAATGATTAATAATCCATCCCATCGCGAACAGCATGCAGTTCATTGGAATATAGCTCTCTGAACATGACTACGTTCCAGATGATTAAAGATTTCTTCTTCTGTTTCTGGAGTGAGCTGTATATTATCTTTGATTGGAGACAGAGGATCTGACTTTCTACAAGACGGAAGTTTTTCATATTCTCTGCACAAAAGAAACCAAAGACAAAACGAAAGAATGATATGATATTTTGTGTTTGTAACCACAGACCAGTAAGAACATACAGGTTAAAACAAAGCAAGACCCCTCACCCAACTACCCACTCCACCTATGAATAAGTACAAAATAAAAATTTGTGATGCAAAGTTTTAATTTCAATTTCAGTACAACTGAACAGCTTCACTGAAAGTGAAAGAATGATAGCTGTTAGCTTTATTTACGAAAGACTGTATGCACCCCGTCCTATTCTGGGTACTACTTGCCTCCTTAACATTTAAGTCCTCTGAATAAGTGTAGTTTTATATATATATATATATATATATATCCTGTGAGTCTTGACATTAAGGTGGAACAGATTAGTGTCCCACATGATTTTTTTGCCATAAGGTAACGTAATTGTTAAAACATAAGGCTAATTTAGAAACATCTTAAAATCTGAAAAAATAAAGAGAATACTCAGAGCTAAGCAAGTTCTAGCAGTAAAAACCCCAATTTTGTGAAATGTGTTGAGAAAAAAATCCCCTAAAAGCTAATAAACTATTGCTTACATAGAAATAAGTAATACAAAAACATATATCCTCAGTATAAACACCCAGAGGTTACAAACCAACCAAAACTGGATGATTACAATGTGCATGGTGGGAACCTAGTCTTGCAACCATCAGCAGAGAGTGCCACCTAGGCTCACACTGTTCTATCTGCCGGTATTCTGATAAATCCAAATATATGAATTTTCTCGCTGTGAGCAGCCCTGGTCAGACATTCCCAAATAGAGGTGAAGTAATAAATGCACAAACATTTTCACTTCCTCCTTGAAACTGTCAGTCATTCTTACACCCCTAAGGAGGATAATAAAAAGTTAAAAAGCAAGATTTCTAAAAATGTAAATACCACAAGTAAAATTTTTTTAACAGAAATCAGTTGTATGTTTATAATAACCTACCCTAAGGCCCAAACTTACTAAAATACATTAATCTGAGTTAACACATGCTCACCAGTATCAACATTTACTAGTCAGTGCAAAGAATACTTTTCTTCTACTCACATTTGGTTTGAAGTTAGTGAAAATAATTTTGTTTAAATAAGACTTATTTATTCAAAGTTGAGATTGCTACTTAAAGTGGGGAAACTTTGCCACCAGGAGTTTTTATCTGAGCCCATGGAGATAGTGTGACAGTAGAATACCTACACTTCAGGTTCAGTTCTACTTCCTTAAAATAATCGTTGCCCTTCAAGTTCAAACCTTGAAGCTATTTGCAGAAACTTCAAGTTGGACAAGTCATCTCCACAAGGAAAAGCAATAGCATTTTATAATGTGCAAGAATGTCTCTTGTAACCAGATACTCCAGCTAACAAATATTCCATCAATTCACCGTCATCTTGAAAGCAGAACACTTCTGACAATCAGCCATCTCCAAATGTGAGGGACACAGAGTTAAACAGAAGCAACCTTGTATTCAATTAAATTTAGCAACTTTTATGCAGCTTTTGCATTTAGATCAAGAAATGATTTTTGGTGTTTGATAGCAAAAAATGGCAATGATTTTCATATCAATTCTGGTAAACTAAATGTACTTGTCAATAAAATTCAGTAAATTAATTTTAGCTGAGAGTTTTTCCTGGTTAGGAAGAAAAAAGTAATTCTAAGAGCTTATTTACCAAGACCCATGCTTCATGTTTACATCAAGCTTGGAAAGTTATAAATCGTATGTAGAAAACATCCAGTCTTGCACTATTATCCTTATGGAATTGTATGGAGAACATGTGTAGAGTCTGCTTAGAAAATTGTTTATTTGGGAAAAAAGTGTGCAGGGTACTAAGGAAAGGGTTAAAGCAACCCACCTTTTAAATTGGAAGCTTTTCCAGAGGTCACCAATAGTGGATTGCAGTCCCAGCTTATTTTCAGCATCACAGTCCTTTCGCTTCTGCACAGGTGACAGTTTCCTGCTTAGTCCACTTACTTTAGCTGGTGTCAATGGCTTGAGCTTTGTTACCATATGTGACCTTATATTACTGGACTTACGTAATCCAGGAACCTGAGGGATTTTAATATTGCAGTACACATGGTTAAAATGACAACCTGCAAGCAACAGATATTATGCTGCAAAGCTTATAATCAAAAAAAAAAGTGCTTTTCATTGTGTTGAGATAATGCAATCTGAAATGCCACAACAAAGTATATTTACATAGTGTCTATAATCTAAAAGATGGCATCTCAAACACAAGACATAGCGCAGCTGTAAGAACTGGCAAACCAGCTTCCATAAGTCTTTGCATTCTAAAAGGTTGTAAATATTCGTTTCCTTTGAATGCAGTTTTTAAAATCTACTGAATATTTATTTTTTCATCTTTTTGAAGACTATTTGTTGTGCTCTCATGTAATGTCATCTTTTGGAATTTTAAGAGAAGTAACTTTCTGGTATCACTCCCTGTGATACTTGGATTTCATGAAGATGGAGCCATAAGCAAGAGCACAGGTAACAATACGATGACCAGAAGGATCATTAGACCTCTAGCTGGACCTTCTTACCCGGTTTCTATACCAGAAGCTCAGAAAAGCTGTGCTTGGCCAGAATCTCTCTCTCTTAAATGCAATCAGACTTAAGCTGGAACATCTCAGCAACCTTTTCTTCAAAGAGAATTCATAGCTTAGTTCTTTCCGAAACATCATGGCATTTTGCCATTCCCCACCACGTACATTTGTTATATATTTTTTTGCACCTCAAATACTGTGTTCAGTTTTGGGTCCCTAACTACAAGAAAGACATTGAGGCACTGGAAGGAGTCCAGAGAGAGGCAATGGAGCTGGTGAAGGGTCTGGAGCACAAGTCTTATGATGAGCAGCTGAGGTGGCTGGTAGTGTTTAGCCTGAAGAAAAGGAGGCTCAGGGGGGACCTCACCACTCTCAACAACTGCCTGAAAGGAGGGTGTTGCCAGGTGGGGCTTGGCCTCTTCTGCCAGGCAACTAGTAATAGGACAAGAGGAAATGGCCTCAGGTTGCACCAGGGGAGGTTTAGAATGGATATTAGGAAAAATTTCTTCCTGCAAAGGGTTGTAAACCATTGGAACAGTCTGCCCAGAGAAGTAGCAGGATCACGACTCCTGGAAGTGTTCAAAAACCACGTAGACATGGCACTTCGGGATACAGTTCAATGGTGAACGTGGTGGTGCTGGGTTGACAGCTAGACCTGACCGTAAAGGTCTTTCCCAACCTTAATGATTCTGTGATTCTATTATTGAAATTACATTGTTTCTATCTAAATATACTAAGCAGATCTTGGTATTCCAAGGAGGGAAAAAAAGTGTTTAGAATGTAAGCTAAAAATTGGAACAAGAATACTAGGAAGAATAAAATAAAATCTTAAAACTGCCTGCTTTATAGTATTTTGCTTTTTATCTATCACTTCAGCCTTTTTGCAACATGTGAAGGCACCCAAATCCTATGTATCTCTAGTACTGAATTACATCAGAGTTATAACTTAATTTAGCTAACCCAAAAGTAGGCAAAGCTGCATGGTGAACACCTGCTAAGAAACTTAAAGCCAGAGCAGAATGCTCTTTTATAGTATCAATATTAGCCTCTTCGCTAAGCTCACAGCAATTGTGTAAAATAATTAGCAGTAAAAACCACAGCTGAAATAGTATCACAGAAATAAACATGAGGTCTTAGGGAGTTCAGTATCACACAGGCATTTGTTAGTAAAAAGCTTTTATTAGTTTTGATATTAGAATTGAGTAGGTAACACTTCACATTTTGGTTTGGAACCACAGTAAAAGCCAACAAATTTTTCAGATTGTCTCCCCCAGTTATTAAGTCTCTACAGTTAATCTACATAGCTGATATTCAGTTTATGAAAATCAGAATAAATTATGCTTTAAGTGATTAACTGCTTCTTCCCTAAATCTGGAACTCATTTTTCCCTTTGGTATGTTCTACTGCATTTAACACCCGCAAACACTTCCCTCATTTTACACTTGAAGGATCCTAATAAGAATCCTATCAAGATTTTAGCAAATTCTAAAAGAAAACTGAGCCAAAAGTCTATGGTCTTACTGGTGCTACAACTCACAGGAGTCCAAGAGTCTGGGAGGGCCCAAGTTACAATATGATTGACCTTTTGGTTGTTGTTATCAGGTTAGGTTTTGGCCAAGCCAGTTTTCTGGTGTAATTCCTTATAATTATTACTACCAGCACATAAAGGAGGAACAGAGAATTCATGGCCATAGAAATAAGTGGGGGAAATCCTCCTACTAGCCACTTGCTTTAAACAAACCCTATTGTCCTCACAGATTTTCAGCAGTTTTTCTTTTCTGAAGGGCTCCAACCATGCCAAAATTTTGTTTTTACATGATGCTTATATTACATCAGTACTTCCATAATGTGATTCCCCAATATTTAATGTATTCATTCTCCTAGTATACCTTCTAAGGTGTGCAAAAAATGTAAAACATATTAAATACAGCCTTAAAACCAAAGTAATAAAATTCTGAATGCCAGGACGATTTCCTTGCTCAGTCTTGTTGAGGAAAAGCAGGAAAAATGTTAATGTTCCACAATACAGATGTAAATTTCTACCTAACAAATAAGCTCCTAACAATAACCACAAGATGTCACTATTTTACAAAACACACAATATTCTTGTCTGGCAGAGAGAAGCTTGTGATTTTTAGTCTGTCTACAAGAAAACTTAGTAGGGATATACATAGAAGGATGAAAACATCTTCCTCTTACTTATTCATCTTTTGGGCAATTCTAATGACAACACCTAAGGAGTCAGAGCTGTTAAAGTCTTAGAAGTTTTACTAACTAGACAAATGTATTAAGCTCTTAGAAATGTCCCAAAGACAAGGAACACAAGTTTATTCTTAGACATCTCAGAAACCACAGAGAGGTCAAATTACAGTTGTATCTTGTGACTGTATCTGGACTGTGAACATTACTGCCATTTATATCATAAAGCCTGAAGTGGATTTTCTTGCCTTAGCTTGGCTTATTTTACACCAAAGCGTTTAAAATCCCCAAACACGTTGCAACTCTGTTATCAGTCACAGGTGGTTATATTTCACCTCAGCTCCAGTGCAGATGAACAATATAGCTTTGTCTTGCCAACATTTGCATTGCTTAAGTCTTTCATTACAAGTTCTAAAATGAACTAGTAGAAACTCTGATTTTCAGAGTTTAGTAAAGCTCATAAAGTTAAAAGAATTCTTACCTTGGTCTTCATGATTGTATTTTTTTTGTCAGTTTGAACAGCAGAAAATAGCTGAGAGAGAATACATCGATCATCATCCAGTTTTGAACTGGAATCAGACTCCTGCAAGAGAAAATTGATTCGGTTTCAAAACAGGTTGCTTTTTTGTAAACACAATATATGTTTTCATATCTACATGTATATACTTTAAGGTATAATGTTTTCAGCAGTTCTAAGGACTCATACAAAAACCTGGGCTTTTAGCAAGCAGCACTACAAAGGCCTGCATATGCTTTTTGAAAGCACTTCAGGGACTAAAAGCATAGAACAGAAGGTTGCCTACGAGGTGTTTTTATGAGCCACTGCAGTGATAGCAGCAGAAAGACTGAAGACAAACTAAAACCAGAGAACAGACTTTATTTAAGCTAATGTGTCAATCCATTCTATACAATTATGTTAAGCATTGATAAGAATATGATCATTCTGTGATTCTATTTAGAGATAAATTTTGTTAGCACAAGTTACATCATCTGTAGGGCACCGTTCTGAAAAGGAGACTTCACTGCGTAATTTCTGTTATAATTTAAAGTGAAAACAAATGCTGAAACAATGTCTAATTTTCTTACCTTTGCACCTGAGCTGTTGTTGGACACTTGTAGGATTTCTGAAGACTCCAAACTGCATTCTGATGGCTCACAAGACCCATGAGACTGGGATGACTGTTCCAGTTCTATTAAGGGGGAGGACTCTTCCTCCGATTCATCACACACTGCCCTATTAATCTGATCTTCCTGGGATACAGTGCAGTCGTTTCTCTGTCGGTGAAACGGCTGTGAAAATACAGTATGAGATGGACCAAGATTTCCTGAGTTACTTTCGAGGCTGCTAAACCATTGAAAACAACTTTTCTGCATCTCTCCAGGAGGTTTAAAGACAGTCCTTGATGATTTTTCACTTTCTGAAAAGCTAGAAACATCTTCTGCTACATGTTTTGCTTCTTGTTTCTGGCAATCCTGCTCAGCATCTTGAGTTAGATCACCATCATCCTTCTTTGCTCTACTGTCAAACCTAACTGCATCATTGCAGAAAAACCTAAAAAAGAAAAAAAAAAAGGTAAAGGCAGGGGAGAAGAAAGTTATGCAAATAAGTATGTCATCTCCAATCATTGTCTCTATCCATCAATTTCATTTTCAAGGTATACTTCCAAACAAATTATTTTGGCAATGGGAAAAGTCCCTCAGGGAGACATTTAGCAAATAACAGTAAAAGAAACAGGAAAAAGCATCTGTAAAAATGGCATTCATTGATTGAAATACTAAGAAGATTCTTCACCTGAAAGAGAAACATCTAGAAATCCTACAAAATTTAAGAATATATTAATTAACGACGATAAAGCTAAGCAGTAGTGAAATACTTCAGCACCACTTATCAAGGAAACTAGAACCTTACTACTTCTTTTCTATGCTATTGCAGCAGCTCCTGAGAATACTGAGCATAGATTTAGGGAAGATTCTATCATCAGTGACAACTATTAATTTTTGATGCAACATAAAAAAACTTTCAAAAACTTTCAGCTCAGAAAGGTGTGCTTTAAAACTAAGGTATTAAGACTGCTCCATAAAATTACAGTGCTCAAAAATATTCAGATTATTTAAGATAAAAATTACACAATAATAGACTTAATTGTGATAATGTTTTGCAAAACAAATTCAAGTGGCCAAATGCGACTAAGTGAAAAAAAACCCCTAACACAGTCCCTCTTCTGAAAGTGCTGCTGCAGAGATCAGCAGTGTCAACTGAATGGGATGGGATAAGAATAGGTATTTGACATAGAGCACGATCAGGTTTAGATTTACTGAAATAAACAAAAAGCCCTGTCAACTTAAGTCCATGTATTCACTAACTGCTAACATATTTACCATGAAGTAGCTACCTTTGTTTTTTTGAGATATGTCACATGTTCTTTACCCAGCCAATTCCTAACTAATTTTGATACCCAGAGGTATTGATCACTAAATTGATCACAGGGCTGGAGCACCTCTCCTACAAAGACAAGCTGAGAAAGTCAGGGTTGTTCAACCTGGAGAAGAAAAGACTCCAGGGAAACCTTACAGCACCTTGCAGTACCTACAGGGGAGCTTACAGGAGAGCTGGAGAGGGACTTTTCACAAGGGCATGTAGTGACAGGACAAGAGGGAATGATCTTAAGCTGAAGAAGGCTGAAATTAGATATTGGGAAGAAATTCTTCACTGTGAGTGTGATGATGCACTGGGACAGGTTGCCCAGAGAAGTTGCATATGCCCCATCCCTGGAAGTGTTCAAGATCAAGTTGGATGGATCTCTGGGCAGCCTGGTCTAGTGAAAGGTGTCCTGACAACATCAGGGGGGCTGGAACGAGATGTTTTTAAGGTCCCCTCCAAACCAAACCATTCTGTGATTCTATGAAAAGTCAGTCTTCACTTCTGCAGTAAAAAGTGAACATTATCTATCTCACAGATAGATAGCATGCCTAGCACAAAGGATCCTCCATCTTGGCTCAGGTGCAATACAGTTGCATAAAAAGTCTGAGGTAGCATTTTTCCTATTTCCAGTATTCAGGCTATTTTAGCAACCAGGAGAGCAAATAATATTTTGCTACTTATGAAAATATGTGACATAAGCATACCTGCTTCTTGTTCCTGGAACAATTACAGCATCCTTCTCTTTGTTTTTCCTTTGTAAAAAGGAAGCAAATTTATTTCTAACTCTGGGCAGGGAGTTAGAGCTTTCTTGAGTGATGGAATTCCCTGGAGAATCAAGGCTTTGTATTGCTGACACACTCTTTTGAGCTTGACCATCATGATCATTCTCCTTCTTGGTTCTTTTTGTTTTTGAAAATGCATATTGCTTCAACAGATCTCCATCTGAGATTTCTTCTGAATCTAAAGACAATTCGAGCATCACTGTAGAAGCACATTCTACAATTAACCAGTTATGAGATAACTAAACATTACATATTTACTCTCACAGGCTTAAAAATATTAGTAAAGTCTGGTAAGAACATTATGGACAATACAGTTTAGATGTCTTTAATACCATTGTTTTCTGGTGCATGGCCTTAAAAATAACTCAGTGAAAAGGTAGATAGAGTGAAGGCAGAACAACTACAATGAAACTGCATTTGATTTAAAGGTGGGTTGCTAAACTACATACAGACTTTAATATGTGAGGGATTAGGAAGATATCAGGAGTAACAAACGAAAAAAATAAAGCCCTAGTAGCATAATCAGAAAGCAAAGGAAGCAGAGGAAAACACTGAACATATTAGATAAAGTACAATAGGAACAAAAAAGTGCCTCTCCTATTCCAAGCCCACAGTTTATTTGAGCACATATAACTCAGGTGGTATAGAAGACAATGTATCACAGATGTACTAGAGAAAGTGAAAAAGTTGGCATAAAGAACACCTATACAGGGGATAGAGGCAGCACACTCTGAGTACAGAAAACATTCTTTACGTTTTCTGTCTCGCCTAGTATCAGTGCTAAGAAAAACAGGCTGTTTTAACTTCTTCACAAGCCATTTTAAGATAGAAATTAAAACCAAAACTATATCAAAATACCCATTGTATTAAACATAACTTGAAATTGAAACCACCAGAGTTTTACAGCAAGCCACAGAAAGTTAAAATCAAGTCCTGTTGAAAGTTTGCTGTCACCCTTAGTCATTATCGAGGCTTTAATATTATGGCTTGTTAGTCTTGCAGTTTGTTGAAAACAGAATACAGACAATAACAGTTAAGAGTTAAGCCTCTAAAGTCTCATACCATAAAGTACATGATAAAATCCTTTCTTTTCCCACAGCCTTCTACTGTTATTCATATACTTATTTAATAAAAACATACCACTTCTTGGCCTTTTTGCCAAGAGCTCTTTGCCTGCAAGCTTTAGTCCTTTAACACTAATTATTTTCTCCATGCCTTTGGTTGTTGGTTTCTCTGGGAAATGCATTTTAGGAGGAGCAGTATCTTCAGTGGGGCCAAACTTGTACTCTCTGCTCCAAACGCTATTTACATGATTATCACGTTGGTCATTCCAGCCACAACTTCTCTGCTGCACAGGCTACAAAAAAACAATTAAAAACCAAGACATAGGTTTATAATCTTGCCTTCAATATATGATTTCCTGACTCAGCATACAAGGAAGGACATTTTGACATTTGTACATCTAGTGACATACTCTACATAAACCTTTTTTTGTTCCCACAATTCTTATGCTTTTCATACCTTTTTTTGTGCTGCTATGTTGTCTTCATTTCAATATGGCACAAGTGACTAGCTGCTCATCTCAGACCAAATTTAAAGTTTAAATTTTATTTCTATTCAGAAAACAGTTTTGGATTATTCTTGGAAGAAATCCAAAACTCTTTGAGAATTTTCTCTTTAAATCGGTTACTTCTGTAAACAGATTTAAGGACTTACCAAAAAAGTCTGAAAGTAAAACAAATATTAAAATCAAATGCCGAGAAAAATAAAACTTTACCTTTAAAAAGAGTGAGAATTATGTGTGTGGGAGCACACAGTGTCTGCAATACCATAATAGCTTTCACTTACAATTCATTTGTGGATAACATTCAATCATATTTTCCCATTAACATTCGGACTCGCATCAAATTCTTAATATTTAACTCCAGAACAAAGATGTTACCTGTGCCGTGTCGGGGTTATAATTATCAATTTGTTCCATTGTACTGATATCAATATTGCCAATGGCAATTTGAAAAGCAGTATCATCACCAACATGTCTGTTGCCATCATAGTAAAGGAAAATATTTGAATATTACATTATATTTCAACAACCATACCACAAAAGTTAGAACAGCCACTTTCTCATTTTTGAGCTAAAAACCACAGCTAGAATATTAACCAAAAGGATTAATACTACTACTCCTGGCTCAATCTGATGTAACGGCAATTGAAATAGATTTGCAGTCCTTGGCAAATCATGAAAGGCAAAATTAAATCCTTCAATTATCAGCAGGAGAGGCAGCAACTCTCTCCTTCCTAATTTCTTGAAATGCCAGAGATTAGGTGGCTTGAACATACAAAGCTAGTAACTACTGCAACAGTCCCCGCTCTTTCTTCATTTTCCTAATCTTCCATGTTGAAATTTATGTTGCACAGATGTGGCAAATGCTATCTCTTGTATAGGAAGAGGGATCTGGTAAAACAGGAAATGCTAAATTAGAGAATGAGTTGAACACAAATTGCAAGAACTAAACTGGAAGAGATTATAACATACACCACAGGCAGAAATTCAAGACAGCCATAAAGCAGTCAGTTTATATTTAAACTGTATCTAACAATTTGTTTTCTAAAGAGAAAAAAAAAGATCAGTAACTTCTGCCTAAAACAATGTATCAATGATAGGTCACTTAGTTACCCCTGAACTTTTTAGAAATTGACTAAAATCAGAGCAAAGGAGAAAAGAAGAAAACCCACCAAAAGTTTAAGCCCGCAGAAAAGCCAGGCTTTAGTCAACAGCAGGGAGGCAACAAAAAACTTAAGCACACCACAGATACAATGAAAATTATTATCAGCTCACCCTTATTTGCCCATTCAGCTGTTTCAACACAAAGGATACCGTCCTGCGTAAGTTAGTGTTTCTGGATCAATATCATCTCCATATGCATTCAGAGGAACTAATTTTCTGTTGACAGGATCAAAAACTAACTGATACAGGAATGTATTATTAGCTCGTGTAAAACCCTGTATGTATTCTTCTGGTACTGTTATATTCATCTTCAAGTACTGCCCCATTTTCTTAATAACCTGTCAAAAAAGAAAATACTCAACTGTTTCATTTCAACAGTTCACACAAAAGGTTAAATACATTTCAATTATTAATTATCTTTGCTTGTAATTAAATATAGAATGAGTGTCCTACTGCAACAAGCAGATTCAACTTAGACAGGGGAAGGAAAGAAAATGGAACTTCATACATTATTTTCCCACTCAAATTGTTTCCAATCACATAAATAACACAATTCAACTTTTTATAACTCCTTGTTCAATAAATAAATAACTACAAAATGTGATTAGAAAAACAGATAATCTCCTAAAGGTGTATTTGTTTAAACTAATGCACATCAAATTTTTATCATTCATGTTATCAGGACATATAAGCAATATGTGGGTGTTTTTATAACGGAAAAAAAAGCAGAACTAACCAGAATAAACCCTGGCATTTTGCTCAGAGATACATTAAAGCAAATAATGATTTGCATGGGAACAGTTCAAAGTTCCCTTTTTACTTCCACAAAAGCCAAACCAGTTGCTTTGATGTCTGCTCTATATGATACAAAACATTTTAAAAAATAAAATACACTAAAACACACAAGTAATTTGAGAAAGAAGATAACACACTAAGTTAATTAAACTGCATATTAAAATGCTTTTCTGGATTAGATTTACCTGCCTCCAGGACAGCCCCATGAGGTATTCTTCTTATTAGCTCTTAACCTCTCTAATCCCTTACTACTCACAGAGAAGTTATTCCCACCCTCTCAGCCTTTGTATTCCCTAATACGAGATTTGTTTTAATTTCATACATTGGACAAGAAAAAAAAGCCTACCCTATATTAATTTGTTTTGCATCATATCACACTTTTCTTCCATACTGTTTTTAATATAGAAATTTCCATATCCATACATATGTCATTAAATAAGGTTCCCAATCCCTGCCCCTCCCTCACACAGGTAAATGTGTACTTATACAAAAGTAAAAGTAAAAGTTCATTTAGCGGTTCTAATAGCTAATCTACAGAAACAGAAGAAAGCAGTAATGAGGGGGGAAAATAAATCCAAAGTCTTACAAAAAATTAAGTTTCCCTTCAAACAGAATATACCATTGAAGGATTAGAACAATTCTTTATCTAAGTTTACTTTGGTGTATTTCTTATAAATATATAAAAGCTTCAACACTTAAGTTTAGCTCAGCATCTTTTTTAAGCACAGGTAAAAATTACTTTTTAGTATTCTCCTCAAAATGGAGGAAGTCAAGAACCCTTCATATTTTCAATTGAGTGTTAAATTTCATATATACTGATACAGGCTCCCAAAAAACCAAAACACAAAGCAAAACTGAGTTCACCTTTATAATATCTGGATTGTTGGCTACTTTTAGTAACTTGCATGCTTTAGCTAACCCAATTCCATGAATTGATGGGAGGTAGTCACAACCAGAAAGAATACACATGTAGCGGAACTTCTCTTCTGTAAATACATTTCCAAGCTGCTTGCAGTTTCCTAGTCGAGCTTGATCTATCTCTAGTCCATTTCCAAACTTGTCAATTTTCAGAAACACCTAGAAGTTAAGAGGAAGTGAAAATAGTAATTTTCATTCATATAAGCTGGTTCATTGCACTTGGCGGAAACAACAGAGGCAAAGTGCTCATCTCTTCTGTTTCCCACATTTATTGTAGAAGAGTTAATCCATACACCAAACATATTTGGCAACTTCAAACTCTGCTTTTCAGATATCAGCAAGAGGTAAACGCTATTAGTATTTTCTTCCATACCTTTTTACATCCAAAAGCTAAGAGATCAGAGTCTTCTGTAATTATAGCTTGAACCATGCCAGTCTTATTAAGGTAAGCCAGCTGAGCATCAGCTTCATAAGGAGCAACAATACAATCAACTCCCTGGGCTCGTGCAGCCTGTATGTAAACAAGGAGCATACAAGTACTTTGCATTAATTTTCAGTAATTCCCTAAGAGACCTGAAAACATTAAGAACCTCTACGTTAAAAAGCCACAACCATGACATTTTTATTCACACACCCATCCTGCCCTCAGTAAGAGCGCAATATTTCATAGTTAAAAACAACTTTCAAGCAGTTTAGATCTATATACATTGGTTTACAAAAACAACCTTTCCTGGGTTGGCCTGTAACACTATGGTCATTGCATCTGACCATAGGTGGCAGCTTCAAACTCATGCAAGTTATATTCTGAACAAAGGAGAACCACACTAGAACAAACTTAATACTGTTTTGATAAAATCCTATGACTGCATTGAAAGTACAGCAAAAAGCTACTAGAACAGTTTTTAAGCAGCCAAATTTTTTTCTGTAGTCTATGCTCAGAAACTAGACAAGGGAAAATATATAAAAAAAATTTCATTATTTTTTGTGCAGCAAAAGTAAAACAGAGGTATTAACAAATTCAGTTCATAGCAGTAAGAAGACGTGTATTTTGTTTGACACATCACCATTATTTATACAAATGGGCATAATTAACTTTAACTTCAAGTTTGTTAATTGTGCCTAACACAATCCAGTAACAAGCAGGACAATTAGAGACTAAGCAGGAGGGAATACTTCTCTTGCCTACATAGAAGAGGCAGTGATGTAGCTGCAAATATGCAGAGTAGGATATGCTACCTATTGCATCGATTTTTTTTAAACTGGCATTATCAACAACGTTGCCAACTTACTTTAATAACTTCATGAGCCATAGCATGGGTAATATTTACACTGCGACCAAAACATTCCCTAGCTTCTGACAGTCTCCCTTCCTGCAACAATTGTTTTCCCTTCAGAAGACTGGCTTGACGCTTCCTAAAAGAAAGACAAAAATAACCACCAATCTCAGATTATTTTTCACTTAAAAGAACAAACAGCAGAAAGGACTAAGACAGGTAGGAAACGGGGAAAAAAATGCAACACCTTCCAAATCTGGGCTACTGCATAATTTTTTAAAACTAAAGAATTAGAAAACTAGGTCATTGTATTGACAAGGACAACCAGATCTGAATGCTGAAATTTATAATATCTTCTCAGAAAACAGTGACAAATCGGGAACTGAAATCAGCAGTGTAAAAGAAGAAATGCACCCACTCTTGGCTTGCAGTAAAATAGATTTAATGGGAGTTGGGAGTATCTGACACTAGATACTTATTGATTTAGAGGACAGAAGACCTAATTTACTTAATTTCATATATCAGAAATTGTACACTTCATGCTGAAGGAAGCACGTGTCTCATGAGAATTCACAAATAACAACCACTACTGAAAAATTCTCGCAGCTTTAGTAAAAAGTCCCATTTATAGGGACCTGAATCCAAATTTGAAACAGGTTTGTCTTGTTAGTTGCAGAGAAAGATGAGGAAAGGGGTGCTATTTTAAAATAAAATTATATTGGGAAAAAATATATTTGTCCAGAGATCACAAGTGTGGGTAAACTAAAAGCCTCTAACACATTACAGGAACTAATGCTCAAAGGTTTACTTCCTTCCTCTATAAAATGGCTTTCATTTATGAAGTGCATTTCTATTTTTGGAATAAAACCTCTAAGAAGTTTGTATGACTGTAGACATAAATTAAAAGAAATCACATTATATTGCAGGGGGTTTTACCAGAGCTTACTACCTAGCTGAAGTTTGAAGGTTTTTGATTTTTATTGTAGTGATAAAACTGCTTTGCTTGCAAATCAATACAGTTCAGTACTTACTCTCGTCGTGCCTTTTCCACTTCCTTCTTAGAGGGTAGGGTACATCCATCAAATACCAAAATTGGTTTAATTCCAAATGAGAGTAGCATATGAACAAGTTTCATACAGAAAGCTACATAACTGCATCAGCAAAAACAAAAGTAAGAAAAGAAAGATAAACTTTATTGTTAACCACAAGTCTATTACATATTTTCCACTTGCAGGAAAGGAGAACTGTAAGTTTAGGACTAACTATTGTTCAAAAATCGTAACAGGCTGTATATTTCCCCAGTGTCACAAAAACTAAGAACACTTGAATGCTCTTTGATTGGGTTTGTTACCAAGAGAAACAGTCCACCTCCCAATTCAGAACTGGACTGACTGATTCTCTCTTCTAGACAAAATGAAATAAGAATTCAAGTATAATTCAGTTTGATTTTGCTACATTAGGATTCAACACTGACAAAAACTTGAACAGTTAGAACATGGAGCATCTTTTTACTTTTAGCAACTCAATTGACAGTGGCGAGGGAAACAGGAAGCAGGAAAGCAGTCAGTACATGACCTTTCCCCAGAAAGGCAGACTAAATGCCCTTTTGTAGAGTTGGAAGACGTGATGGGGTTATTAAATCTCTCCTTGTAGAACTAGCCACTCTTCTCTTCTGATAGTGGATATATCCCGTGGATAAGACATACAAACCTATCTTCCCATACTGAAAATACAGGCACAGCACTGAAAATATTCCAAAAGACAGAAGAGTTCCCCACTAACTGTGAAGATGGTGTATGGACCAGAAGGCAATCCTCCACAGGCTTCGAAGCCCATCCCTTGAAAAAATATTTGTTGGGAATTCCAGATGTAATTTATTCCCTCAGTCTTCTCATCTTCTTACCTGTTATTTCTACAAATCTGTATGAGATGATTTTATCAGCAGCACAGAACTAAAATCTAATAACTGCTGTAAACTCTAAGCAAGCACATTGCAATGATGCTTAATGAAAAAAAAAAATCAAGCTTTTTTTATTTTAAGGACACTTTAAAACAGCAAGAGCAACCTCATCAACAGAGGAAGAGAGGGGAAGGAGAGTGGGATTTAGAAGCGTTTAGAATGCAAGGATATGAGCACTGAAGAAACTGGGTTTAGAGCTACTGAAAAATAACTATGATTTTTGAAAACAGGAGCAAATAGCACTGTACCTATATAATACCTTCATCCAAATGAATTTTAAAGTGTGAAAGGACTCTACATTAGAGTTAAGGTGCCAGTCTAGGATCATATGTGCATGGAAACAAGATTTGCCCATAAAGTATTCATGTATTTAAATTCAACCATTCCAAAGTTTCCTATGACTATGCATATTTCTCCCAACAGTCAATTTTTTCCTCAACTGAAGTGTAGCCTATTCTCAGGACTCTGAGGAACCCACACTACCTTCAAGGCAGGGTTGGATTGAAACTCCACAGTTCTTCAAATTAACAAAAGCAGGAGTAAATATTTGAATCCATTTGCAAAGCACCAACTCTCCCTTGCCTCCAATCAAACATTTGACGGATCCAAGTCCCCTGGGTGGTGCCAAGCAATAGGACAAGAGGCAGAAACCAAAACACAGGAATCCCACTAGAATATAAGTAGAACTTCCTTACTGTGTAGGTAACCGAGCATTGAAACAGGTTGCCCAGAGAAGTTTTAGAGTCTCTTCCTTCTCTGGAGATATTTGAAAGCCATCTGGACACAACCCTGAGTAATGTGCTCTAAGGGAACCTGCATGAGATGACATCCAGTGGTCCCTTCCAAACTTACCCACATCCAATCTAAAACAAGAGTTCAAGCCACTTTTCCAGAGATGGGCAAGAAATTATGCAAACCTGATCTACCGTGTGAGGTTGAACCTGAAATATGACCACAATTTCTGTTCTTTTCCTTCCCTAGAAACATAACTGTGTAAATATGTTTTAGGAAAGTTACTTTAACTAAAAACATAGTATGTTAAGCAAAAAATCTTACATCTTATTCAGAGCACAACACATCTCTCATAATTCCTTGGTATCATTACAACCTTTGTCACAGCAGTATTTACAAACTCTCTTTGCATACAAAAAAGATGTCTGAAAATAATATTAAATTTGAAATTAAAGAATTGCATGTACAGAATTTCATCAGAGAAATTAGCTTATAGTTGAGAGCAAGACATGCTAGGAAAAAAACCTAACTGCCATAGCCATTGGTATTTAAACAAAAAAATATTTTTGAGGCTTTTTTCCCAATGTATACTTTAACATATATTTTGCACAGCTGGAAAGTTGTTTACTTACCGCCAAAAATTTCCATTTCCAAAGAGTTCAACTGAGAATTCAGAAGCAACAGTAAGAAGCGAAACTACTGTAACTTAGTTTTTAGTTCAAGAAACACCAAGTTAACAAAACTTCTATTTGTAAAAGGGCCAAGACTTAAACGTAAGGAAGACTTACAGATCTGTGGGCTCTCCTCGGGCCAGCTTTTCAGCACAAGCATAGGCGCCTTTGTGCAGCCAGCAGTAGGTGTCCACAGCTACCGTCAGCCCTTTGTATTTTTTCACGTGGGAAGGCTCGGCAGCCTCCTTGATGAACTGCAGCAGGCCCTGGATCCCCATGATGCCGCAAAGTGGGATGAAAAGGAAAGGCGAGAGCACAAAGCCGAGTGCTTTATGCTCTTGATCGCCACTCTTGATCTTCGCTCAAGGACCGCCAGGTCAGCTCACAGATGGGCCGCGCCAGGGCCACGAGATGCTCCTGCGGGTGCCCCACGCACGCCGGCTCGGGGCCGCGTCCCCACGCGGCGGCTGTACCTCTTTGCGGGCCGGCGCTGCCCGGGGAGTGGGGCGAGAGAGGGATCGAGGGACGCGGGGACACGGCCCTGCCTGCCCGCACCTCGCTGGGGCAGACGCGGCTCCTCCGGCCTGGCCCGGCCCGGCTCAGCTCGGCCGTGGCGCGCGGCGGCCGCCCGGGGCTTTCAAGTAGCGCGCGCTGAGCGCGGTGGCCCCGCCCCGTGCGCAGGGACTACGATGCCCATGGTGCCCCGCGCCGGCGGGGGCGGGGCTGGCGCGCGGCCCGTGGCTGTGCTGCAACCCGCGTGCCGCACGAGCCGCCGTGGGACAGCCCGTTCCTGACAGCATTCCTGACAGCATTCCGCACGGCGGGCGTGTGGCGGACCCACCTCGTGGCTAACAACGACGAACGTGGCATTTATAAACATTAAATACGCTGAAATCAAAAGGCCCCACGGAATTATATCAGGACAAAGGACTGTAGCTAACCCAGTGGGAGGGGAGGGGGAGGGCTGACGCGGGTCACTGACGGCAGAGGATCGAGGGAGGGACAGATGTTATTGTTACAGCACTGAAACCCTGGGGTTAATGTAAGAACGGATGGTCAAACTTACAAATATGTGATATAGGTTCTTTTTCTTGTCAGTTAACATAAGGGTATGCTTGCATAAATAAAAACAAAAATTGCAGTAAGAAGTAAATGTAGGCCAATATCTATCAGATAACTGTTTCTTTTTCTACGTGCCTTTTTGAAGCCTGTACAGTTCTTTGATACTTTGACTCAGTTACATGGATGACTCAGTCAACACTGTAGAAAAGCCAGGTTTCCAGACAGCGGACAGCAAAGCTTCAAATCAATGCATTCTGAAAAGAGCACATCTGAATTACAACTTCTCAGCTAAAAAACGCATAGAAATAACTTGGCCACAGTGACAGCATACGATGTTTTAATGTTGAAAATTCTACTTTGAATTGAATTCTACTTTGCCAATTCTTTTTTCACTCAGTGATTCTGACTATATATGACACACTCCACAAGTTTTAAATGCAATTGCAGTTAGAGTTCTATTTGGATTAGGTTCACTTATCTTAAGAATATGTTTTTCTATCACTTCTGACATTTCTTTTTCTATCAAACTGCTGTGCTCACGGGAAGAACAGTAATCAGAGTAGACAGTGTAATGTACCAATATCATTCAAAATCTCATGTGCAATGCAATTAAATATACTTTTGACTATTTTCTGTAAATTATGTTAAAAATAGTCCGAAGGTGAACCTCAGAGTCAGAAGCACTGGAGCCAATG
Source organism: Pseudorectes ferrugineus (assembly GCA_008033365.1). NCBI lineage: Eukaryota > Metazoa > Chordata > Aves > Passeriformes > Pseudorectes > Pseudorectes ferrugineus. Next base: position 27,548 of record QWTY01002144.1, on the reverse strand, counting down.
AACTTGCATTGAAGGAAGCCAGAGTTACAGAACTCTTGCCCAGCTCAGATTTTGCTTTTCAATTCCTTCACCTGAAAGGATGGATACGTTGGAATTGAAGAGTTAGCACAATGTGCCTTAACATTCAGTTTATTACGAATATCTTCAGCCATGTATGAACCAGTATGACCTATCCTCACGACATCTCGTAACTTCTCTAAAAGAACAGAAGCTTGATACAATGACTCAAAGGCTTTGTTGGTTTCAGTAGAGCTATATCGACTTAAAATTGGCTAAAGATACTGATCTTTAAGTTCAACAGTGTCTCTTGGAAGAAAGTAGTCAGATGGTAACATTTTGGTGAGTTATTCCTTTGAAGAATACCGTAGTATTACAGTTTTATTTCCCATAGGTACCAGATGAAACAGGGAAGCAGCACTGCATTATGGTTAGTTACAAGACTTGTAGTAATATATAGAATTCTTTTCTTTCAAAAGTAGTTCCTGTATCTGGAGAGCTGGTAAGACTAGAAATTACTATGCCAAATCTCCGCTGTGTGTTTTTCCTTTCCTTGGGCAGTTTTGTTATAGTGACTTGCAGAATACATTTTAAAGAGATCTTGAAGTAGAAAGTATAACAAAAACATCTTGGTTTTTTTTCAATTGTTTTCTATCATACAATAAAAAAAGAAGAGCCATTCTGAGTATAGCCCTGTTGACCCCTAATAGAAATATGAGATAGGTGCCCAAGATAAGTACACTGAAGTACCTCTAGAACTGGTTCTTTCTCAACACAGCTCTCCTAAAGAGAGGAAATGGGATCACTGTCTGATGTAAACATCTAACCTTTACACAGACCAGTAAAGCAAAATTAATTTTGTCCTCAATGTGCACTACAATGGACAAGGACATCTTACAGATTTATACTAAACTTCCTTCTGTACAGTGTCTGGCACAGCTGGAAGTGTCTTCATGCGGTAGATTAAAATACTCAGAATGAAAACTGGCACTTTGCTGAAGCTCACAGTCAGACCATCAGCTATGGTGATATTAGCAGATTGGGTGTCTGGTTTATACTAATTTTTCCAAAATTTCAGTGAATTTCTTATTACTGCTACTATACTATTACTGCTACTATTCACTGCTTAAGAATTTGATCACTTCTGTTTCAAAAAGTTGGTTTGGAAGTTAGTTTGACTATTTAATCAATTTCTTAGAAAAGAAATTTGATTTCTCTCTGATAGGTGGCAGTATTACATTCACTGCACCCTTTACCTGTGTTTTATTGAAATTTCTATTTCTGGACTATAAATTTTCACAGCTTTTTTTAGCTTAGCTAAGAAGCCAGGCTTTAATACCACAAGCAAATTCACGAACACAGTCGTACACGCTTGAGAGCAGTTTAGAGGATGTCATCCTTAAACTATGTTTAGAAGCAAAGGAAATACTTTTAAAAGCTCCTCATCTACCAGGAAAATATTATAGCCATAGTGTTAGTAAAGTTATTAAAAACCTAGATTATCTAGTTAGCATTGTTTTGATATGGTTATCTGCTGATTATATTCGCTTATTAGTTATTCTCAGCTTAAGTGTGGCTGTGCTACTTGCGGCAAGTTTTTTTTATCTCTGGAAACATAATGTCAGCATAGAGAACAAAAGCATGCTAAACCCTGGTATCCCAGTGCATATTTTTTTTTCCCTTCTTGTGATCTGTCGTGAAATCATACATCCATGCTGCTGAAGCCTCTGTTCTCTGTAGCTGCATGGCTCAACCTGGCCCCTAGAGGCTTCTTGGGACAGAGCCTCAGCTGCAGCCAAGTGCAAGGGGCAGTTCAGTTTCGCTTTCGAAGGCGCAGAGGCAGCAAAACTCTTTCTTTGTAGGTAAGTCTTCAAACTAGTCCTGCAGTGATTACTAGCGCTTTAAATTACTCCGGATATTTTTTTTTGACCTCACAATAACACAGGTGCCTCCAGACTCCCCAGGTCTGTCCAGAACTTGAGTTGTGCCAAGGTGACTTCCTTCATTTTGGGAATTATATGGAGGTCTCCCTCCATATATCATTAAGGCGTGATCTAGTAGCATGAACAGCTTGATTCAGTCATTAACAAGAAATTGCAAAAAGACAAGCAAACTGCTGCCGATGACCACAAACAGTTTGGCATGCTGTGGGAAAGGAAGAGCTGTGTCATTGTATTTAAATAAGAGCCTGAGACGAAGAAACCCGAGTCCTTCTGGGGCAGGTGAGCAGCCTCTGGGAGTTGTTGCTGTTGATTTATCTAACTTGGTGCTGGACCCCCCAACACCTCAGGTAAGCTACTCCTAGACTTACACACTCTGCATGTGTAGTCTGTTTTTCGGAGAAGAAGGATTTTGAGTAATACTTGAGAGCATTCCTTTCCTCAGTGTTTCTGGTAGTGCCCAGTGAACTAGCAGGTGAATGTCTGTGTCTCAGGGAAGTCTAGGGAAGCATGGACCATACAAGGCCTTGGATAAAATATTGTTTTAAGCCAGCAGCTCAACTAAAAGGAGCTTTTAAATGAAAGCTTAAAATGAAACCAAAAAATCTTTCGTCATGAACAGGAAAACTGTAGATGAGATTCTCAGGGATCTGATTCCAGCTCACAGACTTTTATGAGACTTTCAGCCCAGAAAGAAGAGCGGAAGATAAATGTTTATTTTTCAGGCACAGGTTCCTCAGAGTGCAGTGCAGTGGGCAGCAGAGGTTATCTCTAAAAATCCAGCAGCACTCCCTCATAGCAGGAAAAGAGTATTTTGCTGCATTATTTCGGTGAAGTTGCCCTCTCCCTTTCTTAGAGTAGGCAGCTGATGGGGGTGCTTCCACAGTGCCCCCTGCCCTCTCAGTATTACTGGCTGCTCTCATGGTCTCAGGCCAGAAGCTGGGCATAGATTCTGGCTGATCTTCTTACTTACTCTCTCCTTTGTCTCTTATCCTTTGCATTTCTGCACATGCTGTAATGATAGGGGCAGGACCATACAACAGGGTACCCTGATTCATCTGCAGATGCACGTGTCTATATACTCCTCATCTGGCCTTTACTGAGGAGATTTTTTACTCCTGGAAGTGAAAAGTATCCTTTTTTATTCTGCTTTTCACTGACTTTACTGGTTCATGTTACAGCCATCCAACACAGTTACACCCAAGATGCTGACCTTTCTAGAGATATCTTCAAAGAATATATCTCTTTCTAGAGATATCTTCTTTATCCACAGAAAGACCTGTCATCTTGTTGAATTCCAGCTTTCCAAAAAATGGCAGAACTAGTGAGGGCTTAAAAATATCTTAGGTCACTTGAAGAGAATGGAGACTTGCAAACAAAACAGAACAGTCACTACTTAATGCACTCACTAGTACCTGTCTATAAAGGTCTTACAGTAACTCAGTCTGGAGCATAGTTAGAGACAGAGCTTGGTAGCACTCAATTTTTATCAGTCTCATTATTTTACACAAGCCTGGTCACACAAGTGCTAGTCTGGACTGACAGCCTCTAGTTTATGTAACCACACTGATAATGCAAAGATATTTCTCACAGGTCAATGACATACAGATGTTTTAGCAAATTTTGTTAGAATTTTCTTACATTTCAGGGATGAAAAAAGAGAGCCTTTGATGCAAAAAAAATGATTTCAGATATTTTGCTGGGATGATTCTCTGGAATCAGATAGGGTGATCAAATATTGTTTGTGCTTTTTGGGGAAACGGGGGAGGCCCAGTAACCTACCATTTCCCTTGCATCCATTACATCTAGCCATACTAAGTACCCTGTTAATTTCTGTTTCTCATATAAGTATTCTTCTTTGTGCTACATGGAATAAAACTAAAATAGGTTAATCATTAACTAATTATGCCAACAGCAGCTGAACAGTCTCTCCTGTGTTCCCAGCTGTAAGTAATCTATAGCCTGTCTTTTGTTTTTTCGTAGGTACTGATATATTCCATATTGCTGAGTCTTCCAGCAGCAAATGAAAAATATGTATTTGTTCCTCCTTTCCATTTTACCTTTGCTTTTGAAAGTCACTGGCACCAAAGATGTTGTATTTGGTCATAATAATTTCACAGAATATCGAGTGGGCAACATGAACCTCCTTCTCTCTGTCCCACATGGTGGGTCAATGGAACCTAAAGACATCCCTGATCGAGAAGCTGCCTGTTGGGATGTGAAGACATCCTCTTGTATTTTCTCTCATGACTGTCCTCCTGGAAGTATTCAAAAATCTAAGAAATGCAAAGTGTCTACCAACCAAGACAGGTATACTATAGAGGTGGCTCAGGCTCTTGCTGAAGAAATCAACAACATTACTGATGGCTTCTTCCCACATATCATCATAAACCACCTACAGAGGTTCAAGATGGATGCTAACAGGGAAAAGGAAGAAGCCTCCTTTGGAATTCCCCAAGCAGAACAGGCCTGGGAGGACTATATGGGATTTTTGACCACTGCAAAATCACAGATGTCAAGGGGCCTAATTCTGGATATCCATGGACAAGCACATCCTGAAAGATGGATAGAACTAGGTTACACACTTTCAAAAACTTCCCTTAACTCAGGTGTCTTCTCTGCATTGAATTCCTCAATTAACCATCTGGCCAGTCAGCTGCTCAATGTGTCTTCTGAGGTTTTGGTTGCAGGCAACAGAAGTTTGGGTAAATATATTGAAGAACAAAATAAGAGTTATGTTTGTGTGCCTTCGCCATCCAATCCTAGCCCAAATAATGGAAGCTATTATAGTGGTGGGTACATAACAAAGACTTTTGGTTCCCGTAGTTCTGGCACCGTTGACGCCATTCAGCTTGAACTGCCTCAGTGGGTGAGGGCAGCTAAAGAGCGTCGCAGATTTTGTAAAGCACTGGCAAGGGCTGTAATGAACTTCTGGCAAACTAACTACTGCAGCCTGTACAAGCATGAACTTCTGCCATGCTGAAAGAGGCTGTCTTGTTAAGATACCTTTCCTTAATAGAGTAATGATCTGGAGCAACAGAACAACTCATTCACCTGGAACGTTTAAGCCTGCAATATAATTGCGGATGCTGGTAGAAAGAAACCATCCTGCAAAGGAATGCATCAGCACAGAGGAAATCCACAGTTAATACCAACAAGTCCATTAACACACAGCTTTGTACTAGATCCCGCACTGAAAAGACTGCTGTAAGATGAGTGGGTGCAAGTATCACTTGCCTGTGCTTAATTTCTTTCCAGTCTCATCCTCTGTTTTGAAGCACATGATAAACAACTAATCTTCTAATTAATTCTGTGCGCTGCCTTAGTGGATTATCTGTTCAAAGAAAGTAAATGTCTCTGCTTTTCTTTTGACACTTAAGAAAGACAGTTGGATAATATCATTGTGTAAAATGTTTGGGGCCAGGACAAGTTTCCATTTGGTGCTTATAAAGCCCTAGGATTTGGAAGTAAACAATAATGCTGAGCAATGACATGCAGTCTGATCTACTTCAGGTTTTTTTAATTTAATGAATTAGGGAAAAAAGATCTGATAGCACTTACACCACTGTAATTTTGTAACACTTTGAATAGCATAACAGTAAGGTAGTGACTGGGTGGAAGGCTGATAAAGATAGCACACACATATCATGCATTTTTGACAGTTTTCCTTACAGCATGATTCCCTCCTGAGAGCTTGTCCATTGATTTCATTCACCATAGGATTAAACACTTGATTGTTACTGGGAATAGTACTACATTATGGATAGTTTCTGCACAGTGAAGAATACAGTGGCATGAATAGCCATGACTACAAGTCAACTCTTGGAAAACACAGGCAATTAATAAAGAAAACCGAAGAGAGAAGGAAGCAAGACTGAAAAGGGTACAATTTGAAAATTAAGAACCTATGAAAACCTAGCAGTGCTAAAAGTTTGGTAAAAAGAAAATATTGAGTAAGTAGTTCTGAGGAAGTAAATAGTCAGTTAATAAACTGAAGAGACGTGGGATATCTGCATCTTGCAACCACAGTAAAAGAATTTAGGCCTGACTATTAGTAGGGACAATACCAAAGAGAAAATATTACATTACATATGATAAAACATAACACATAAGAGCATCAAAATAAATGGGTAAGGATCTTTCTGAACCTGAACTGTGCATTTTTAGTAATCTTTGAAGACTAGGCAATTTTCAGGTAACTGAAAGAGGGTTTATGTAGCTTTCAAAGGGATATAGGACCCAGAATTGCAAGAATGTTACCTTTCATATGCTAACTGCTAAGTCATGGGTCAGATAAAGTGAACATAAATAGTAAATGGCAGATCACACTTTATCTGCTGCCACTTGGTTTGTCAGACAAGTCTGATTTTAGTTTTAATCATAAGGTTGGTTAATGTGGTGGGCTGACCCTGGTGGACACCAAGTGCCTGTCCAGTTTCTTGCTTGCTTCCTTATTTCTCCCAGTGCGATGGGGAAGAGATTTGGAAAAGCAAAAGTAAGAAAATTCTTGGGCCACAATGAAGACAGTTTAATAGATGAAGCAAAGCTGCCTGTGCAAGCAAAGCAAAATAAGGAATTCAAGCATTGCTTACCACCAGCAGGCAGATATTTGTTTAACCACTTCCTGGGAAACAGGGCCTCAGCACACATAATGAATGGGTACTTGGGGAGACAAACACTGTAACCATGAACATCTTGGTTCCCTCCCCCATTCCATGAGGATGTTACATGGTAGGGAAAATTTCTGGTGAGTTCAGGTCAGCTGTTCTGTCTGTGTCCCTTCCCAGCCTACTCACTGGGTGTGGGGAAAAAGCACCTTGTTGTTATGCTGGCATTGCTCAGCAATAGCCAAAACACCGGTGTGTTATCAACACTGTTTTATTCACAAATCCAGGACACAGCACCATACAGGCTGCTATCAAGAAAATTACATTAACACCTGCCAGACCTGGTACAGCTGATCATAAGAATTTTAAATATACTCCCACAAGATATTTTGCAGTTACCCCTAAATCCATCATAACCCTATAAGAAGTTGAAGGCAGGTAAATCATTGCAAGTCATTGTATATTCACTTCATGAGAAGAATGTCTTTTCAAGAAGGCCAGCAGAGCAAACACCAATTCAATACCAGTGATATAGAAAACCTGCTATTTTCCCCAAAATAGTAGGTAATAATATCCCTAGTTATATGCATTATCCTAACTACTCACTAAGGTGAGACACTCGGCACTATCTGTAGGTTTAGCCAAAGGATGAAAATGTATGCTGTGCTCTGTGTCATGTTGTGACATTGTCCTGGAATGCTGAAATGTGAGAAAAGATTTGTGGAATCATGATGGATAATTAATTGAATATGAGCTCAGCAGGCACTTTTCTGGCTTAGAGGATGAACACACTCTTGGAAAGCATAAGCAAGGAACTAACATATTAGTTATTAGTTAACAGGACATGTTAACTCTTTGTTGAGTATATGATTAATCTGGCAAGAAAAAAAGCAGTGTAATATTCAATATACAAAAGTTCGAACTGGACAAATTGAAGCAGAGAGGAAACTGGTGGTTTTGACATAGAGAGTAACTGTCAGTAAATGTACATTAAGTCAAATGGGCTTTTCCATATCTAGTTATAATCATACACTGGTTTTATTAGAATTTATTCTCTGCATGAAGGATTGGAATAGAAGTAAAGATTTGTTTTCTATATGTTCTACTTAATTATGAAATGGATTTAAATATAATTGAAAAAAAACACAGAGAAAAAATAATAAAAGAAATCTGCTAATCCACTTTAATGAAGATGGAAACTACATTTATTGGTCTTCACTCAAGTCTTCAATGGAATCTATATCCATTTCCCGTCCCTTTGGACTGGACTTCTCAACTTTCATCCTTTGAAGACCTTTAAAAAATTTCAAGAACTAATTAACATACTGAGGTGAACAGACCAGACTGATAGCATTTTGTAACAGCACAGACAAAAATTTTGGTTTTGTGCACATAGCTTACGGAAAATGTCTGATTTCATTTTGTTGTAAATCCATTGCAGTGCCATTGGCTTCAGAGTAGTTGGTCCTAATTTCCCAAGGCACAAGATCCCCTGTATTTTATTTTCTTTTTCAGGAAGAAAACAAAACACAGATTTTCAAAATACATCAATGGTCAGAAAAAGAGCATATGTGCCAACTATTTGAACACCGTGCTCCTGAGTTTCTTCTGAGACAATGTAATGCTGCATGTATAAGCATTAGGTCATATATATTGGAATGCAGAGTTGGAATGCAGAGTGTCCTATTGATCCCACCTAACCAGCCATCTAGGATTTTGGAGTCTTACCCAAGTTAGTTCTCTAGGTACCCTCTATAGAAAGAGATCAGCACCTTTGCTAGGGGCGATTCTTTTCATCCTATGATATGTGGGATAGACAAGCCTGTGGAATATTCTGATCTTTCTCCATAGAATAAAAACCTAGGAAGTTTTGATAGATGGCTTGCAATAGATCAGATAATTAATACCCATAAAACAGTACTACCTTACAATACTCAAAGCTTTGTGCAGATGGGAATCAGTAAGTTTGGGGCTGGTTAAAAGAATCAAGTCTGAGCAAAAAATTAATGACATGAGGTTGAACAGGAGAAGTAAACGTCTGCAATACTCACTTTTTGGCATCCTCACTTCAACTGGATTCTCAAGCTTCCACCAAAGTTGGAGTTGGAGTTGGATAGGTAGTAATGCAAATCATGTTAGAAAATTAAATTGAGAAGCAGACAATTAACAGTGGAATGTCAGAGTGTGTCACTGTACTAATGTACAAGTGCTAATGGCTTCTGATGTATGAATGCCAGCACAAAAAGTAGAAAACACTTGTGCTTACCTCATATATAGGAAGAAATGCAAATACTGAACCAGCCTCTTTGCATACAAACTCAAAAGTTTCCAAAGGTTGGATCTGACCAAGAGAAGCGAAAATCAGTGCATTACTAGCTGAAGACAACAGGTAATGAATACATTCTTACTACAACTGCAAGAGAAGTTTTATATTCCCATGACTTTTAAGGGTTAAGCCAGGTAAAGATGGAGGAGCTCCACTGATATTCAATTAGAGTTGTAGAAAGTGTATGTAATGAAATCTAACTCTCCTGGTTTCTCATTTCATTGGAACCCTGAAAGAACTATTGGATGTAACCAGGGATTCACTGTCATTCTAGTATTGTCACACATCCTTCAAGTAAACGTAAGATATTTAGGTTTTCTGTTGAAGCAGAGGAAAATTCTAGGGTTTTTTTACACTTTTAAACCAGTGAATCAGTTTGTGCTGCCTTCTAAACTGAAATTTGAAAATGTGAAAAATGAGAATGAAAACCACAGACCTTTCTTAGATTCCTCTGTTTATGTGTTTTTGTTCTAGCGTGTCCATCGAATGAGAAAGATATGTAGGGTTATTATGAATAATTTTTAAATGAGAAATACACCTGTATTTCCTATATGTTGCACAGAACATAAATTTGTCATATATATTAGCTACCTTTTCAGGAGCCAAAGCTTTGAAAAACTTGAAGCCCCGATGTCCAGCCTTTTCTGAAACTAAATGTGATCTGGTCAGTGACTTCCACCTGTGCATACAAGACAGAAAAAATCTGAAGTTCCTATCAAAATGAAAATTACAAATTCTTATCTGGCTCCAAAATGAAACTATTTTGAACAATAAATGATTTCATATATCTTCAAAATATAATTTTTATTAAGACCTTCATAGGTGTCATGGAGTGCTTCACTAACACTTTGTCAATCCAGGTACTGGCTGTCACCTGCAGAAGGCAGGAAATCTTAATATAAACACCATTTACAACAGTCATGTGCTAACTCACTGTCTGATAATGGCTTTTGAGCATTTCTTTAAGTTCTGACAAGAACACCTGAACGTGACTTTCATAACAAAGGTGTCCTCTGCTCATATGTCCAGTTTCCAAATTTAGTCATGAGAAGAAATTATCTAGAGTGTCTGTAAGTGCAGATTAACAGTTGCCTTTATAATCAGAAAAATAAGTCAGGTCACACAAGCTAAGGAACTACAGAGAGAAACTGAGACTATTCCTCTATATGGGTCTATCTACCTGCTGGCATTTTTCAATAGATCTCCTAGAGATGCTTGTTTAAACCGTAAGCAACTATGCTGCTCAGATGGGTTTGTGCCTCTGTAAAAGTATGAGCACATTTGGGGAATATTTTCCCACAGCTTTCTCCTGGAGAAGCTGGCTACTCATGGCTTGGATGGGTGCACTGTTTGCTGGGTAAAAAATGACTGGATGGCCAGGCCCAGAAAGTGATGATGAATGGAGTTAAATCCAGCTGGCAACTAGTCACAAATGGTGTTCTCCAGGGCTTAGTGTTGGGCCCAGTTCTGTTTAATATCTTTACTGATGATCTGGACAAGGAGATCGAGTCCACCCTCAGTAAACTCACAGACCACAGCCAGTTGGATGGGAATGTTGACCTACTGGACAGTGGGAAATCTCTGCAGAGGGATGTGGACAGGCTGGACCAATGGACTAAGGCCAATGGTATGAGGTTCAACAAGGCCAGGTGCCGGGTCCTGCCCTTGGGTCACAACAACCCCTGATAGTGCTGCAGGTTGGGGATAGAGTGGCTGGAAAGCTCTCCCATGGAAAAGGACCTGGGAGTGCTGGTCAACAGTGGCTGAACATGAGCCAGCGTGTGCCCAGGTGGCCGAGAAGGCCAATAGCACATAGTCACTAACTCAGTTGGTTAGAGCATGGTGCTCATAATGCTGAAGTCGTGGGCTTGATCCCCATACAGGTCATTCACTTAAGAACTGGACTCGATGATCCTTGTGGGTCCCTTCCAGCTCAGAATATTTTGTGATATTCAATCTATGATATACAAATAGTGTGGCCAGCAGAACTAGGGGTGATTGTCCCCCTATACTCGGAACTGGTAAGGCCACACCTCAAGTGCTGTGTCCAGTTCTGGGCCCCTCAATTCAGGAAGGATGTTGAGGTGCTGAAGCGTGTCTGGAGAAGGGCAGCAGAGCTGGTGAAAGACCTAGAGGATAAGTCCTTTCAGGAGCATATGGGAGAGCTGGAGTTGTTTAGCCTGGAGAGAAGGAGGCTCAGGGGAGACCTTATTGCTCTCTACAACTACCTGAAAGGAGGCTGTAGCCAGGTGGGGGTCGGCCTCTTCTAGATGATGACAGGACAAGAGTAAACGGCCTTAAGTTCCACCAGGGGAGTTTTAGATTAGATATTAGGAAAAATTTGTCTGCTGAAAGGTTGGTCACACATGGGAACAGGCTGCCTGGGGAGGTGGTGGAGTCACTGTTCCTGAAAGTGTTCAAAACGCATCTGGAAGTAGCACTTGGGGCGTATGGTTTAGCAGTGAATATGGTAGTCCTTGGTTGATGGTTGGACTCAATGATCTTAGAAATATTTTCCAACCTTAATGATTCTATGATTCCATGAACATATATCTGTTAATAACACTTATAACATGATTTGTTAATTGAGATCCTAAAATGTTATCTTAGTGATGAATATCGCATGAGTTATCCAATAAGCAAATTATACTAGCATCACAAAGATAAATGACTTGTCCCAAGACAATTGTCTGCATCCTCCAAAGAACAAAGCCTAGCATCCATAAGTAACACAGCCTTTCGGATGATGGTTGGCTAGCTCTCCTTTACACTATTTGGTACAATTAATCCAGAGGAACCAAGTCACTCTTGAGGTGACAGCACACAGAGTATGTAGAATGGTAAGACTGAAACTTTCCATTGCATAGCGTGTGGCTGCTTTTTTTTCCCAGTTCTCTACACAATTAAGCATTTCTCATTTTCTTGCTCTTTGTCTGTTTAAATGTATAATAGCCATTCTCCTTTACTGAAATATTTGAAGAATCCTCAAAAAGTAGTCACAGTTTGACACAGGCGTGTAATTTATGGAAAGTTTCTTTCAGGTTAGCTGACTTAACGATAGTATCTTTGGTTCCTGAGGTTTCAAACTAGCTGCTGACTATACAGAAGAACTACAGGGGTTAGTCTTTCAAACACAGCCAAGCACTTCTCTGTATTAATGAGTTACTGTTCCCACTGCAGTGACACTACTCATATTAGTAAGAACTCCATGGAATAATAATTACTAGCAGGATACCAAATTAAACGGGGTAACAGTAAAGCACCTTAGAGATTTTCCATTCTCCCAAAGTGCTTTGGTTGAAAGACAGCCTAAGAATGGACATGGTATATGAAACCTTACCACTAAAGAATGCATGACTTTTTAAGCCCTGAAGTAAATTTTTTCCAGATTTGGATTGCTTTGTTACTTAAGACACTGTGTGCATTGCCTCTGAAGATGCCTTCTTCAATATTTATGTTCACTTGGTCAATCCACTAATTAATGAACCAGAGAGTTCCAGGACTAGAAGTATGACTTTCTAAAGGGCCAAGGCTCTCTGACTTGACTTTGTGACTAACCCATATCCCTTGAGAACTCTACTTAGAAGAAAAGTTCAACACTGCTATTGAACACACATTTATGCCAGTTTCAGAATCCATTACCCATGTGCATGAATGTATCCATAACATCCCAGCAAATTTAAGATGACCATTTTTTAAACTGAAAGATTAAATTGGGTTTATTCTTCTAGAAGGATTTGTGTTTTGGTTGGAACTATTCACATTAAGCTTTTCCAATAAATTTTTGGAGATCCCAGAAATATAGCAACTTTTGGAATTTGAAAGGTAACAGGCTGCTAACCTGAGCAGCATATATAATATACCACCTCTAATTAGGCTAAAAGCTGAGACAAGTATCTAGTCATCACTATTACTGAGTTCAAACCTTAAACATCACCTAATCCTGACTGTCATCAAGTCATAAAAATGAAAATATTTATCCATACTGGGTCAAAAAACATCTTTAAAAAAGTTTTTTCTAAATAACACATAGTACTGATTTTTTTCTGACCTTCAGATGAAAGGTGTTTTTAAAGCATATTTTCAAAACTGTTCCCCCAATCATATGTGTATGTAAATGTATGAGATCTTACTTGTCCCTGTCCAGCATGAGAGGGTATTTAACCTTCTTCTTTTCCGTATGTTTGCTCTCCTCTTTAATTATAGCAGGAAAGTTGTTAACATCAGAAGGCAAAATCAACCGACTGGTATCTGATAATTCAAACTTCCTGGCTTGTCCAAAGTAACCAAAATAGTATCCAGTCCTGGCATGCCAAAGCCTACAGACATAGAAGAAGCAGTGCCAAAGGACAGAAAAGAAAAATGGATATTTTTAGTAGTGGAACAACAGTGAGACAATATCTGTGTATATTATCAAATTCTGCAGCACTGTTCTAGAGTTCAGTGTGCTAGTCATAAAAAACATCAATGAGATTATTTTTATAATTTAAATAATTTGAGAATAAAAAAAAATTCAGAAGGTTGTTGTAAAAAACAGAAAACAAACAGTTCATGTTTGTATTTATGAAACTGAGGAGTAAATGTACCAAAGTCCTGAATTGTTCCTGTAGTAAAAGTGCTGCCACCAGAGCAGGATCTACACAAAATTTCTTCATTGATACTTCCAGAAAACTGAAAGAAACCTCTTCAAATGTACTTGTTAGCCAAGAAGGAATTATAGCTGTCTATAAAGTATCTTCAAGCTTCCATGGTCTAATTGGATACACATTGATTAGATGCCATGGTTAGGATCCATGTCAATTTAACAAGTATTGAAAGCTAAAATAGGATTAGAACAGGAGGTAATTTTTAAAATTATGTAGCCATTACCTATGCATTCAAAGTAAAGCAAGGGCTGAAAGAAAAGGACAGTCTGCAAAAGATCTGACTTCCTGAGAACTGTTACATTAAAACCAGCTCTTTCGGATGCAGAACAGAAAATGCATCCAGTGTTTTATTTTATTTAAGTTCTAGCCTATATACAAGTGCAGCAAGGAATGGAACTTTCAAGATAGCTCAACTGATTTGCCACAGCAGTTAGTAATTTTATACCTGACTGAACCATCAATGGATGCTGTCACTACCACATTTTTCTCCTCTTCAATAAATAAGTCAACCACTTTAGTAGCATGTGCCCTCCAGCAGAGCTCCTCCTTTATTTCCTGAGGGAAAAAAAGCAACATAACCACATTGGAGGCAGTTCTGTATCCCACCATGGTTGCTAGCCTAGTGGATTTATCAGCATGTCTTTCTGAAAATTAGAAGAGGTGAAAAAATAATCCCTCCATGAAACAGCCTGCAAATGGCATATGGTAGAAACACCACTCAGGGGACATGGATAAATTCATTCTTAACATACCTTCTTTGAACACAATGAAATAATGCTAACACCATTTTACTTATGTTTTTCTATTTTTTTTTTCCCAGCATTAAGTTATTATTTCAAGCACAAAACATGACCTTTATATGCAGAAAACATTTTTATCCCTGGAGAGCTCTGAATTAATTTTTTTTCTGTTTGTTTGGGTATACTGTTCAAGTTAAGATCTGAGAGATATTTCCTTACATTTTTTTTATTTTGTGAATCTTCTAAGAATGAGGCAATGTTCCAGCGAATAATATGTCCCTCTGTTTAAGAAAGGAGAAAGCAAAACATCAGTAAGTTTCACTAGTGCTACACCTTCGCTTGTTGCTTCCATTTACTCTCAGTAGACACTGGGTAGAATGAAGCAGAGAACACAGGTCAGTTAGTTTACAGTGAATATAACTTATTGTCAAGTACAGAGCAGAAGATATGGACTGTTCATTAATATGCAAAGAAACACATATGCTACTTGTGAACAATGTGTCATTAACTGGATAGGTTTGAAATGCAAGTAAGGTCAAGTTTTTTCTTTAAATCACATGAGTGAAAAATAAGAGTCATCTTGTCAAGACACTGTCTATTGCACAGCCGAGGTATGAGAGGGTTACACTGGTTTTCAATCCTGGTAAAATGGACAAATTTTCATTAATTGCACACATAATGAACGCTTAATGTTTTACAACCTTTTAGTGCGCTCATGTGAAACTAGAATCAAAGAAGTTTCCTTATCACCCACAACTGCTCTGTTTCCTGCCTAGGCTCCCCGTTTCCTGATGAAGTTGCCTCTTATTTTTCATTTCTACTACAAGACAGAGGAATATTTTGTGTAATTCCAGCTTTCATACCAGTCACATCTGATTTCTAGGACTGTACATTTGCAAGCAAGGGAGGAGGCAGGCAGAGAAGCTGACCTTTTCTTAGCAAGGAAAAATCTGTAGTGGGAAGAGGAAATTGGTAGCAGCACTGCAGATAAAAGAGAAGAGTATGGAAAGCATGAAAAGCAAATACACAGTGACACAAACACAAAAAGGCAAAGGGAGAGCATCGAATCTATAGGTAGTAGGGTGGATATTCTTCCACAATTAATTAAAATCCTGTTCAGTGCATTCTGCCTTTCTGAACTCATTTACCCATTTGAATCAGAGAGGAGTGGAAACTCCTCATCATTTTCACTATAAAAGTCAAACTATTGCTCAATTTTGAAACAAATGGGGAAAAAATCCCTTGCTCCATCCAATTTCTGACAACATAAGATCAGGAAGCTGGCAGAAAACAGTTCTAATATGTATTTTAAAAGAAAAGTGACAGATAGTGACAGACACAGAGATGGAAAATTGCCAGGGTGATTCTAAAGGTTTGAAGAAGAATCAGACAGCAGATAAACTTTTGAACATTCTGCCAAAGGAAAGCCAGATTTCACGTGAAATTAAAAGTCTAGCAATGAGCTACTAGCAAAACCAAGTGTTTTTCCTATATAGCAGTGTAGTGCTGGAGCCATTACTGTGCACTCCATATTAGCGTTCGAATCACAGCTCTTGGTACAGCACAAGCTAGAACTTTATATTTAGCATTATTACCATGGAACTGAAATTTTTGCTTGTTCCTAGAAGTAATCTTTGCCCTTGGGATTAATAAAATAATTTAGATAGAAAGTATATGCAGGGCATGTGAATGAAGTAAATTTCAATGTCTTTTATGAAAACAATTCTACTGGTAACACTATAACACTAAGCTTTAATATACCATCCTTTTATAAAACAAAACACCTATTATAATTATTTAATTATAGCTTTGACGGAAAAAATCTGGCAGTACTTGGATCTTCATTTCCACATTTCTGGCACATTTACAGCATGATATTTTCTTGTCCTACTGACTGTCCTGAACAGAATGACTAACATGTTTACTCACTTTTACTGCCTGTCAAAAGAATTTTAGTGAAGATGTCTGTACACAGGGCTGTCAGAGGACCTGAGGGATGTTCTGAAAATGGCAAAAGTTCTTTCATTAAGTTTCCCTAAAACAAACAAACAAACAAACAAGTAAATAAATAAATAACCCCCATACCTTTATCTTATAATACCTACGTTAAAAATATTAATTCATCAGAATTTGAGTGCCACTGATTTTATCTATTCAACATTACTGAGCTCATATCTATTCAGAAGGCTGTTAAGAAGGTAAATTCCTAAATCTACCGAATGACGAAGATAGCTGTGGTGTATTCTTCTGGATTGCTGTCTCTTGTACATCAAAAGGACAAGCTATTTAATTCTTCAGGCAAGTCACCTACCCCTACGTCACTGCTCACCCCTCATTCGCTATGGAATAACATCAGTATGCCCCTCATTTGCTATTGAAATATTTTTTTGCTGCAAATGGGCCCATGATGTCTCCTTCACCAATCTGTTCTATTTTTCAAGTAGACTTTCTCAATTATTGCATCTTTGGGATTGGGAGGACATGAGGGAGAACGTCTTGCTGATAAGGAGATTCTTATTTTGTCATCCATGTAATGATGATGCAATCATTCCAGTGATGACACTGGTGGCATATGAACTTGGAGATTCCTATAGGAATCTAAGCACACTAATATATCAACTATGAAGAAAACAAAACCCAACAAAGCTCACACCTACTATACTTGGATACATTTACCATCATTTTCCATTTTTGCATCAAACATCTGCAAGGTTACCTCACCATCTTTCTGAAAAATTCTTCCCATGACTTGCTTTAGCTGGGATTCCTCTTAAAGCCTTACATGGCTGACCTATTATGTTGACTGTCTGCCACAATGACCAACATTACCAATCAACCAATCAAATCACGGTAATTTCCCTTCTTGCTGCATTTACTTTGTGTGTCTTGTTTAGAGTAACATGTTTTCTGGAAAAGAGCCTTATAGATCTGAGGTGACACGACAAATAAGCCTTTGCCATTCAGTTGCATGACTGGCTTTTCAAGCCCCTAACAGTTGTAGACATTATGTGTTGGGACACTATTCTCTCCCGCTTTGTAACTCTACTAGTGCTAGCTAGCTTGTACAATTTTCCATACATATTTATCCTCTTCTGAGAGTAGGACACTCTGCCTTGCCTATCATCCTTTCTTAGAAGATAAATGTTGTAGGTGAAAAATCAAATTCTAGACTTTCACATAAATTTAGAGTCAGTTTGTTATAATTATTTCAAATTGTGTTTCTTTGTTTTCCACTTGCCATTAAGCTCTGCTACAATTATGAAGCAAAACTAATTTGTGTCCATGGAAGAAATTGATAACCAAAAGATGCAATAAATATCTGCTGCTGCAATTGCTAGTTAAAGAGCAATTTCCCAAAGATTAGTGAAATTATCTTCTCAATGTTCCAGTCCCTTCCCAAAGAGTTGGCTACCTGAATACTCCACAGGCGGATACAGCTACTTTCATGAGCAGAAGCTAGTAGAGGTGATTGTCCTGCTTTAGCCTTCAACAACTGTTCATTCACCTTTGGATTTAGGGTGCTCTTACAGCTAGTTGTTTCTTCTGCTTTGGAACACAAATGATCATATATTTTCTCAAAAGGTTTTAGTATTGCTTTTCAATGCACAGAAATTACATAACACTAGAAAAAGAATTAAATTTGAAAATAAAGTCCATCATCAAGATGGCATTACTCTAAAAACATCAGAGGTATGGATAAAGACAACTGAAAAGAAATTGGAACAATCTTCATTATCTTATCTAAACCAACAAAAACTATTGCTCTGTCATGCAGGGGAACCTTATTTAGAAGAGAGACATAGATTTTACAGAAACTGCAAGCACAAATGAGAGTGGAGGAAGAGTGCAGGATAGTGGACATCAGGACAGCTACCAGGCAGATGTGCAGCCTCTGCATGAGGCTTCTAGAGATAAGAATGAATTCAGCAATGAAATTTAATAACTAATTGACACTTAACAATTCTGGAATCATAGATTTCTATACTTCTCCAGTTGAAAACTTTTGCTAAATGCAAGGTGGTGGTCACAGAGAACCTTTTTGAGTTTCTGCTGTGACTTCTCCAGAGCTGGAGATGCTGGCAGGTCCCGTGAAGGTCCATGAATAGATATTCAGTGGATACAAGACCTAACATGAGTGTCTATTTCATTGGGCAGCTACAAGGCTTAGGAATATTCTGATTTTAGGGCATGCTTTCTTTCCCAAATAAATTGATCTTAAATCCATATTGCAGATGATCAAATTTCTTATTATTGGGAAATTCTGCTTTCCAGAATTTAAGCAGAGGATTTCTAAGGGATTCAGAAGAATCTAGAGGATTTACTTCTTGCAAATTCACCAACTCATTTGCACAGCTTTAACTCTTAAGCACTAGGCTCTCTCTTGATTATGATTTTTTAAGAACATATACTATAATAAAGATTTTTCTTTCTACAATTTCACCTAGTTTTGAAGCTTTTGTCTGTGAGGCCATTTACTGATGCTTGACTCAAGTTGGCTCTTGCTATACAATTTCAATAATTCATTGCTTGAATATTTATATAGAAGAAAAGTGTGTATAGTTGAATTGCCCAAACTCTGGAAGTGTTATCATTTCTACTTGGAGAAAAAAGGAATTAAGGTCTTGCACATCCTGCATCCTGGCCTGGCTTTTGGGAAATAACTGCAAATCAGGAGGGAGCAGAAGATGATGAGATCTGTCACCCACATACCAAAAGTATTCCAATTATTCTAAACACAGTTTGCCAGACAAAATGACAAACTCAGTTTCTACAATAATCAGGGCAGAACTCATGGATCAACATCAAAAAGAATGAAAAACATCTTTCCATACCTGTATTTATTTCAGTATTAATTTCATCACTTTCCACATTTTCCTAAAAGGAAGGAATAAAATGTAAGAGAATTAGGAAGTAGAATCTGGGTGTAACTACAGAACAGTTCACTAGTTGAAATTATTTTAGGAACTTATTTTTTTAGTTGGAGAATTCAAATATTCCTCCAATTTCCACTGAGTATAAACAAGAAACACTTATTTTGAAGAGAATCAAAATAACAGATGAACAAATCACATATGAAATTAATGGGAATTCAGGAGCATGTTGAATGTAAATTTGGCTGAATAGCCTTAATTTCTTAAAACAAGCAAAGTCAATCACTTACAATCATGTGAATGTAACCTAGATCTCTTTGAGTTTCATTCAGAACATGCATATAGTCTTGTTACTGCCTTGAGCAAAAATTAACAAAGTGTATAAATATATATATAAAAAAATATATATCTTATATAATACATATATAAACATTTACTCATGTCTGCATTTTCAGTAAGAGAATTTTCACAATCCTTCATTTGTGCCTTGCCACACAGGCTTCTGAGGATCCCCAAGGCCGACAGTTCAGTATACTGACCTCAAAAATTGCCAAGTCAAATAAGGCAGGGAAAACTCTGCAGCCACGAGTGTTTGAGGTATCTCAGAAGAGGAGAAGTCACTTCAATCTCATCCTACACATTGATATGTAATGCTTGATGTATGGGACTTTCAGGGATCTTTTTAAAAGCTGCAAATCACTTTCCATTCGTTATTCTAATGAGGACACAGCACGGTGTATTGGATACTTTAGTTTGCAGATGGCAGTTAAGCCAGTGTCTGCTGGGGAATCTATCCAAGTGCCATGTTCTGCTGAAACAACATGCTGGTAAGAATCTGAGAGCTAGCAGGATTTTCCTCTTTTTGCCTACTTACTTTTTGTTGTTCTGCAAGTATGGCATGTCCTTCTGGCATAGAAGAGCAAAAAGTGTCACAAAAGACCATAATGCTATCCTTAGCAAAAATATACAGATTGAGACACTGGCACATTGATGATAAAAAAAGAAAGACTTTCATTTGAAAGAATATATCCAAGCAAGTGTGGCTGCAATGTAAAAGTGTTCTGCTCTTATTCAAGTACTTCATGATTTGTCTATTTTACCTTCCCCCTTGAATCCTTCTATACCCCAATTTGAAAGTCCGAATTGCTAGTGATAAGCATCTGACAAACACTTCGATAATCAGCTATTCCATGTGTCACAGAGCCAGCTGACTGACAATGTATTCTTAATTCACCAGCTCAGTCAGTTTAACGAAGTTAAACAAAGTTAATTTCTTCATAATTCTTGATCTTTAGTTTTGTGGATGGTATTACGGAGGGATTTTAGTAAGCTACAGTATTTTAAAACCAAAACAAAAAAGAAAACAGAAATTTGTTTTGAATGCTACCAAATCCATCAAACCACCATACCTACCTCCTGTAAGTCCAAAGAACTTCTCTTGTGCTCTGGAATGGCACTGGCATCACTCCTCTCAGTAGGAGTAGAGGACAGGGAACTTCTATTCCTGTGTGAAAGAAATTACTGAAGATGACTGACATTCCTGAAGATACCATTTGATATCTGGAAATCAACATCACCCAGCATTAAAAAGCATAATAAAATAGTACTTGAATTGATTAGACTGATTAGACTAAGGGTTATTGGTTTTATATATATTTTTTAAGTAACTAGGCAATATTTGCATATTACACAGCCAAGCTCTCCTGGCAGGAATTTTGAGCAAATGAAATCCATAGTAAATGAAAAGTAACATTGGTATTCATCCTTAAGGCATGAAAGGGAAAAACTAACTGCATGCCAATGGCTTGTTCCCTTTAATTTTACACAGTACTTTCTCTGCAAATAGTTTTCAATTAATTACAGGAACTTATTTTCAATTTATTATGAAAACTCCCAATAATGAAGTTTTGTGGAAGAAAATAAGGAAAGAAAATGGATGTGATCTTCAATGATTTTGTTTCTGAGTCAAGAAAAGTTCTGACTGTGTTAATAAGTGGTTCCTGCCACATAACTCACACCAACGTCACATCTGCTCTGTTTTTGGGAAGAGTATTTGAATAACTGGAATAGTTAGAAATTATGCAGCTGGGGTAGTCCACTTAAATTTGGCAGGTGGCCATAACTTTGCAATTTTCAGTGTTTGATTTTACAGACTTGCTATCATGCTTGAACATTTTTGTGTGTGTGTGTATGATCACAGTCAAATGTATCCAGGTATCTTCCCAGTAAATACAAAATATTCTAAGACTGTCTGGTTTTCTAAGTCATTGTAGGATCCTCCTGTTTAAGCATAGTAAAACCTTATCTTGGTTTATAAAAAAAATCTATTAATGAATTTCAATCACTCCTTTTTTTTTAATTTACCTATGATTTCTTAAACTAATCATTAAGTTATAATGTCAAAAAGAGCATTTATGTTCAATTAAGTAGCACTGATATCTAGTAGCATAAGCTACTTGAAGATTTTAAAACAACATAAGACCATAAACCAGCTTTATGGTTCACAAGAGTAAAAAAGCTGTCTAATTGCTAAAATCTTAAAGCTGCATAAGTATTTAAGCCATTCTGAGTCCTTTTGGCTACTATTGCCTTTGCGTATCCATTGAAAGACAAGTGTTTCTGAAGTGATGTACAGGTGCAATGCCCTTCTTTCAAAATGAGCATATTTGGCTAAAATTCTCTTTTTCACCCAACACTACCAACCTATGGAAACTTCCAGCTTGTTTTATGAGGGAACTTGTGGCTACACACTTTGATGTGCGTGCTTCTTTGCTGAGAGTATCTAAAAGCAGCAGGATTTTATCAGGTTTAAAGTAAAGGAAAAGCCTCCTGCCACACAATTATCTCACAGAAATAAAAGAAGCTATGGTATACTGGAAAACTGATACCTGGCAAAAGTATCTGTTGAATTCTTCAAGAGAATTGAGACCTATGAGGTCATTTAGAGGAAAAAAGGAGAGCTGAGTGGGAAAAAGAGCATATCATATGGTTTGACAAGCATTACGAAAGTTTAAGGATGGGAAAGTTAATTAACTGTATGGACTTGAATTGATTAAATACAAATAAAATCTCAATTTAAATAAACTATCTTGGGAAATATTACATCATTTTACTACAACAAAATCCCAACTGACTGTTCCTGTCCCCAAGGAAGATAAAATGCACAGTTACCTGGAAGAGAAAACACTATGTACAAGGAATAATATGGCATTGACTCCAGAGCGCTGGCTGTCTTCATTAGTTTTACGCCTGAAAACAAAGATATTTGTACAGGATATGTCAGATAGGTTGTGTATTGTTCCAGAAAATGTTTCACATTTAACCTGTAATTAAAAATAATTAAACTTTTAATTTCCCGGAATGCATGTCACCTAAAGTTTTAGACAGTTTTTCAGAATCAGTTAATCAGTTATGATGCATTAATGTCAGTGGAGATGACATACAAAATGTGCCTGTGCCAGGAAAAACAGGTACCTGATGGAATGATGAAAATTTTATTCAGCCAAGTATTTTCTTGAGGATTAGTATTTAAGAGGAAAGCGAAGTATCTTATGATGAAGTTAACTAGCCAAATTAATGTTAGCAAAGCACCTTTTTCCTGGCACTCAAACAGTCATGTGAACCCTGGGCAAAGTACTCTACTGACAAAGCATTGGCTTTCCTGTCTTCCATGCATCCGTATGAATTGGCTGCCTCATGTATGCAAATACAAAGGAAGACCCACTGTCTGAGCAGCAGTTTAGCTTTGATTATTTTCCATGGTACAGAAAACTCATCTCACTTTCTCACAAACTTGCCAATTTTACACATGAAGGATGAAGTGAAACTCTTGGGTAGGAGAGTTAAATATTGATTTTGTATGGACTTAAAAGGCATGTATTCCTTCACTAACACAGGAACACTGCCATGCTGCTCCACTCAGTCTAACCAGACATATTACCATTGTTCAGCTTACTGATGTAGCAGCTTATTGGGCATAAGAATATCTGGAACTATCCGATGCTCACTCTTTGTCACTTTCTCTGAAAGCTCTTTACTCTCAAACGTCCAAAATCACATCAGTTTTCTCCTCATTGAATGTGACTTCTAGTCTTCTGGGTATGGATGGTGGTCATAGAGATACTGATAATGTAGAACATCTGCCATTATCATCTGAAGTAGCATTATTTCCAAATGTCCTCCCAAATACAAAACTTCCAGAAAAAGGATGTTTCTACAGCTCAGTAGCAGCCTCTAGTCAATGACTAGAGTGATTTATATAGTGAGAGCTTCCTTCAGTGGCAGTGCTGAGTTATGTTAAAACACTATTTTTAATTACATCATCTCTTCCCCAAATGACTCTCTTGATCACTTCTCCTACCTGCAATGTCAGGACTAGCTAGCAAAGTAATTTGAAATGGGAGGGAGGAGGGCTCACAGAAATTGCCACTTTAATTCCTGCTTGTCAAGCACTCTTTATATTTGGGCATATTGCAATTTCCAGTATGCCATTTGAAACGTTTGTATGACATACTGGAGATCAAAAGGCATGAAAGCAATACTTACATGCATTTCACAGAGGCAGATTCAAAATCCCACAAATTTATTTCACCATTTGCACTTCCTGTAGCTATCAATCTGCATCCTTCTTCTTTTAAAACATCAAAACACTTTATTTCCACAGAAGATATAAAAGTCTACAAAGAAGATTAAAAGAAAAAAGTTGAGTAGAAGCAAGAGTAGGACACTACAGACAGTGAAATGTTTTAACTGTTAATGTAACAAAATACCTAAATTGACAGTATCTACAACAACTGCATATTGGATGCTATTTTAATACTATTGTATTTGAGCTACATAGAAGCACCAGAGGGAAGCAGGGAGTGAGTATTGGGAGACTCCCTGCTGCCCAGGACAGGGGCCTCCAACCTGACCTGCTGTTTACAGCACAGCTGTAATTTGAGCATGTGAAAACAGAGGTAAGGGCTGAAGATTAATCAAAAGTAGGTATCTGTGGAGATACTCTAATCAAGTTGAAGGAAGAAGTCACTGAAGAGAGATTTAATGTCCTTTCCATAAACATCAACCACATCTGTTACAAAGTTAGTGAAATTTTACAAGACAGGGCTTAATTCTCGTGGACTATTCAAGTTAAACTGAAACATAAATTGAAATAAAATTGACATTTTATTTTACCAAAGCAATAAGAAGGGAAAATGGAATCACTCTGATACTCAGGTTGATCTTTACGTGCCGCTATTACTAAAGGTCAGCCTAGTTATAGTAAGAAAGACATCTCATTTCTAGAAGTGTTTATATGAGAACCTCAACTTACTATATTGTACAGGAATGTGAAGTGTATTTTCAGAGCAACTCCTTAATTATGGTGATAATCATGCCATGGAATTTTAGGAAGATATAGCCCTTAGAAACAGTCACTTTCTTACATGATTTATTCTGTGTATTTATTTCAGTGTACCGAAAAGTTTGGAATCACAGAATCATAGAACGTGTAAGGTTGGAAGGGACCACAGTGGGGAATAATTATTTGGTTCTTGTCCTGTAGCTAAAACATGAAATCCTTGAGGGCACAGTAAACATTTCACTTTCCAATCTTCTGTAAATGGTGTGATGAATGATGTGAAACTTTGAAGTGTTTCTCACCTCTGTATCATTTTTCAAAGAACTGGTGTTACATAGAAGCCGAATCTCCGGAAAATAATCGTGTGTTTTTAAGGAGCCAGGCTTCAGTGACAGATACACAACTGGATTCCTTCGTGGAAATGGCACTACCTCAGGAAGCACCCATGTGACATATAGATCTGTTTGAGCTGAGTCACCCTATTAAAATAACAGACTTAATGAAAGAGGAAGGAAAGGATTTCTGTATTCATAAAGAATTACAGCAAGTGTGTATCAAGAGCTTGTTTTCTGTGACAAATTACAAAAACTGTTACAGGTATTAACTAGCATATGCCTAAACTGCAAACTGAAGCTTCATCCAGACATATTCCAGCTCACCTTAAATTACCTGCTGTTATATTAGAAGCTGTGCAGCTGTGGAGTTCAGAGGTATTGATTTTACTCAGTTTAACTACCTCCTTAAAGTAAGTTGTCTCTTTAGTTATAGCTGCTTATTTCATTAACATTGTTACTCTCCAGCAAAAGTGATGGTTGCTCCAGTTGTGTGAGAAGAGAAGCTACGGGTCAGCTATAGCCCTGAGTCACTGATTCCTCCCCATCGTGCCTGGAGGCAACTGGGAGTTACTTTGAAGTTTTTCCAACTATAACAAATTCACTCCAGTATCTAGTTCCTGCTCTAACATCGATATTTCTGTCCATTTTGAGAAGTGTTACTGAAATCAGCTCCTTAGGTTTGCTACTGTTTTCATAGATGTCTTGAGCTGCAGAACGAAGCAATAATTAAGATTTTCATAAATCTTATGCTACGGAGTTTTTCAAACAAGAAACATCCTTAGGGAAGGACTAAAAATTGAGAGATCTATAGTAGACTTCTGCAAAGGATGAACTGTTTTGGGCTGCTACTCCAGTTTACCTTGCTAACTGCATTTAGAGCCTTTAAAAAAGCTAATAATAAAAACAACCCGTATTTCTCATTATCACAGAAATACTTGTGGAAAAATGTTCTGCAAGTATGTGAAACAGTATTTATGTACTTAGCTTCATAAAGACTTGGAGGAGATTCAACCTGTTTGTCAAGGGATACATTTACATCATTTACAGTTAATGGATTGTTTAACAATTTCAGTAATAACACTGAGGAGCAAGTGGTGTGATGTAGTATTTCAAAAAAAGTCTGAATAAGAAAAACAAACCCTGTATAAAGCAGCTTTTCATTAGCAGGAGGCTCAGAAGAAAAAAATGTTTACTGAGACAAGAGCCTGTATATTTGGGTTTTTTCCTAATATATCATCTGTCTAAAACCACATATTCTCCCTTGCACATAGTGGCTTTAAAGTTCAGAAGGATTTTGCCCCAAGTTAAACATTCCAATTTGAGAAACATGGTTTGTCCGAGAAATTAAGCCATAATTACTGTTATCTGCAAATGCATCCTGTTAGTTTTAGCTGAAGGGAACACAGAGTAGATGCTCAAAATCAGGCCAAGCAAGTCAATCTGATTTATTACTCCCTTGTTTCTTTGTATCAGTTCCTAAGAATCCACTGTCTTAATCTATTAATTTTAAACAAACATAAAATAAATCATCTTTTCACCAAAATATTATCTTTAGAAGCTCTTTAAATAGACTAAACACCATCTGTAGTAACAACACCAATATTTTAAAGCTGTTACCTTAAAGGATCTGTAACTACTGAAAGCTCAATCACAAACGAGAAAGCAAACTCAAGGAAAAAATTATAAGAATGCTGAAAACCAGCAATGGACTACTAAACATTTTAACACTAGGCAGAAAGCTAATTCGATTACATCGAAAAAGTAGATTGTTCCTTGACAGTTTCTAGAAGTTTACCTACTAATTAATAAAAACTCCTATTTTACCTCAAAAATGCAGGGCTACCAAATTAAATTAGGGGAGAAAAAAAGCATATTTGAAAAACCTGAATGATTTTCATCTTCCCTCCCTGCTCCAAAACAAAAACTGCATGTTGACCCTCCTCAGCCTTCAGATATACTATCTTCAGCACACGATGCTCATCTTTGCTGTGTTGTGCTAAACGCAAGGCTTTAACTTCTTGCCCACTTTCAAACTCCCAAATTTTCACTGTTCCTACACAGGGATGACAAAAATGTAGAAAAGGGAATGAACTTTTTAGCAATAACATGTGCTGCAAATTCAGAAGCTTAAATAGGATCAAACAGGGAAAAGAGAAAGAAAGAGAAAATCCAATTTGAGGTCAAGAGCTAGGTCACTGGTCTTTCAAAATTTGTAACAGTGTGTGTGTTTCTTAGCAAAGCAGCTGTAGGGACAAAAAACTTACCAGAAAACATCACTACCCTCTAAATTTTTCCATCTTTTTTTCCATGTCTATATTTTTGTGCAGCCCAGGATAAAAGACCTCTGCTTATCTTCTTACAGTTTCTGAGTAACATTATCAGAGAGAAATCAGAGTGTGGGCTATCCAGCAGAAGGCTTTGGGATCTAAACGACAGCAATGAGCAGAGGGACGTGATTGCTGGATTTGTCCCAGAGAGCTGGTGGTGAGAAGGAGCTACAGCATTTTCTTAAGGAAAGCAATTAATTATATGTGACTTCCCTTTTGTAAGACTTGACAACATTCTCCTTCTGTTGTGCTCTTAAGATCCATAAGGGGCGCAGTTTCTGCTCCCAAGTAGAAGCAAGAAATAGTAGCCAGTACGCTGTGTGGAAAAAGCCATCATCTCCTCTTCATGTGAGGCAGCTTTCATATATTTTACACATTTTAATAATTCAGGTGTGTATTCTTGAACATCTTAATGTAA
>QWTY01002143.1:4010-19942 GCA_008033365.1 Pseudorectes ferrugineus | reverse complement strand
AATCTGCATTCTCAGTCTTCTACTTGAGTCAGTGGGTTTCTGGGGTCAGTGGTACATGAGTTGGTGGTCACCACCTCCCACTACCAGAATTAACTTTTACCCAGCTGGAGCTATTTTAACACAATTGCCGAGTTGGCTTTATTAGTTTCTTCCTTATCTTGGGAGTTCTGCCAGATGTCCTTGGGGCCCATAAATTTTGCATTCTTTGTGTCCACTGTCAGTGGGCATCCCTCTTTCCAAGATTTGTTACCCTCCCCCGAGGTCTGAGATCACCGAAGCATGTCAAGCCCTAAACCTTAACAAGGCAATTCTACCAACAAGTAATTTGTCTTTCTATCACCTGGACAGCACTTGGAGTTTGTTAGCTGCTCTGTTTCACGGACTAAATCTCCTTCCTTGCTGTTTAGGCTTGAAAGATACAAAGATCAAGCATCAGAGCACATCCTTTTGCAACAATGCCGAGGGCCCCCTGCCATGAAACCGCAACATTCACGTTCCCAGTGATGGTGACTGTGCCGTATCCCTGTAGCCACCCCCACAAAAAACTGATCCTCTGTTTTCCCCACTGGCTGAGTAGGAAAGAAGAGGTTTAGGTGTCTGGCCACAAGTTTCAGCGTGGAGCCCGGCGCTGGCAGAGCCGAGGCCGTCCCTTGCTGCTCTCGCCTGACGACGCCATTTTTCCTCCCCGCCGCCTGCTCTCTCCTTCCCCTTCTGGCTCGTTCACCACCGAGTGTCCCTGGAAAATGTCACTTTCGCCCCGCCACTGTGTAGCAGCCCCCGCCCTCGCTTGGTGACGGCCGACGCCGCTGGGAGGCGCGGGAAGACGGCTCCGCACCTACCGCTCCCAGCAGGCCGCGGGCCGGGAAGGGGCGGGCGAGGTTTCCCGGAACCAGCAGCGCCCGCACGGCCGCCAGCGGCCCGTTCTCTCCGCGGGCTGAGGGTGCCGGAAACTGCCCGCCATGTCCTCGGTGGCCGCCGCCAGCTGCGACGGCAAGGGCGCGGGGGAGGCGCGGGAGGAGAAGAAGCCGCTGAAGCCCTGCTGCGCCTGCCCCGAGACCAAGAAGGCGCGGGACGCCTGGTAGGGACCCGGCCCCGAACTCCCCGCGGCGGCCCCTGCGCGCCCGGGCGTCCCCCCTTCCCGGGGCCGGTGTGTGCGCCCTGCCCCGCCGGGATTTCCTCCCTTCCACGAGTTTGTGCCCCTGCCGGCGTGCGCCGGTGATTTTGGGAGCTCTCCCCACCCCGGACGGAGGGTGCTGGCGCATCCGAGGGAGGAGGAAGAGTGTGGAGAAGGAGAGGAAATTGTCTTAAAAGGATAATTTAGAAATGAAGAGGGTAATACCTCACAGGCCCTGTTTGAAACAGGTTGCAAAGATTAGCTTTTAATGCTGCTTGTAAATCTTCACTATTGTTGACTGACTGAAGCAATACGTACCAGCAGGTGGTAATGTCTTTATTGTTCAGCTGATTATAAATTATGTTCTCTTTTAAATAAAGCAAAATACTCTGTTTTTTGGGGTCTCAGATGATGACATTTCCCACAGAAGTTCAAAGTTTGACAGTGACCTATATATAGCTCCATTGGTAATTATAGGCTTAGTCATGATCATAGGACCTATAAAATAGTATGAAATGCACCCTCAAAATGGAGCTCCTTTGTCTATGACAGTGAATCTTTACAGTTTAAAAAACTTTAATCTGATGACCAAGTTGTCTTTTTTCTTACTTTGCTGGTGGTTTAGATGGTGTTTGGTAGGTGACATCACACTGAACACTGTTTTTGCTAAATTTAGGGGACCATGTCTAGTTACATGGTAGAGTGAAGGTGAATCCAGGGCCCCCTAGGAAAAGGGTGGTAGGATGGATGTTACTGGTCAGATGGAGTTGCCCTGGGCAGCCAGGGGATGTGTCCATGCTCATCGTAATAAAATCTAGGAAGAAAACTAAAGAACAGCTCTGCCATTCAGGCAAAAAGCAAGTCTGAACTGCTTTTGTGGTATACATGATATACCAACAATGAGAGGCTCTTACTTGGATGGATGAGTAACATCAAAAGTTACCATATATGGTGAATAATTTTTCAATAATAGCTGGACAGGTCTTTTGTTTTGCTTTTTGCTTCAGGGTCCATAAATAGCAACTGAAGTTGG
The DNA here is from genome assembly GCA_008033365.1 of Pseudorectes ferrugineus. Taxonomy (NCBI): domain Eukaryota; kingdom Metazoa; phylum Chordata; class Aves; order Passeriformes; genus Pseudorectes; species Pseudorectes ferrugineus. The sequence goes on along the minus strand of QWTY01002143.1, from coordinate 17,795 downwards.
TCAACCTATTCTGTATTGGTCTCTTACTGAGGAAATTTTGTTGCTTCCCTACTGAATGATTTGAAACTGGCAAGCTCAGCATACTTGATGATGTGACAGCTTTGTGTTGTAGAACAAATCCCCATCTGGACTTGCCCAGAATAGACCCTAGCCTGTTAATAGGAAGTTCTGTTATGCCTGTTGCCAGAGTTTTAGGTGCACAGCTCCAGACTTGGGTAACTTTTTGGGATAGTTTTATACTTTCCAAAACAACACTACTCTGGACAGGATAGATAAAGAAAATCTCTAGACCCTAATAGGGATTTTTAATTGTCCCCAACAGTTTGTCAGTTCTGTTTCTTTGACTAAAAGTAAGTGAATATTTTATTGCTGAACCCTGGAAATCTTCTTGTTTTGCAGCATTATTGAGAAGGGGGAAGAAAATTGTGGGCACCTGATTGAAGCTCACAAAGAGTGTATGAGAGCTCTGGGCTTCAAGATATGAGTGAGATGAGCAGGACTGCATGGGGTGAGTATAGCCTTCAGGACCTCTGCCTCTGAAGTGCCCTGGCACCTCAGCTGGTGCCGCTGGAAGGCCCAGAGTACTGTTCATGATGGTGTCATCCTTATGAGAGAGAGAAGGCAGAGCAGCCCTCGTTGACACTAGAGTCAGCACTGCTGTCCCAGTGAGGGTGGTGAAGCCTTTGGCAGTACACAGCCTCTGTGGGTTACTCTTCAGCAGTAGAGAATGGTGCTGCCTCTGTTGTCTTCTAATAGATCCAAACCTCAATTTAGATTTCAGATTCTAGGGCACATGGGAGTTGGTTTTTGTGGGTTTGTGCTGGGGTTTTTTTTGACTGTTGAACTGTTGCTCAATATCCAGTGGAAGTCTGTGTTTTGTGAAGCTGTGTTTCTTTTTTCTTCTAGATGATGTCTTTGGTGTGACTGTGTTCTGGAAAGCTGCAAAATAAATTATTTCTGCAAGTTACTTCAAAGAACAAATATAAACAAAGAATCTATTTATAAAGAGTCTTTAATGATAGAGTATGCCTCACATCTGTAGCTTTTCCACTGTTAGCTCTTGACCACTGCTATAGAAAATATATTTTCTCCTCTTAATAAAAGTCTGAAAATGACCAATGTTCCTGACTTCTGTTTCTTTTTAAGTAAAGAAATGACAGTGCCCTCCTTACTGAAAACAGTGTGCTGCAGGGATGAGAGAATGAGAAAAGTCCGCTTAATCATTAACACAGGAACACTGATTACTGTGGTGGTGTGGTTAAACAGAGAGGACTTCGGTGGGTTTTCCCAGTGATGCAAATTGTGAAATCATGTTGGTAACATTGCCCTCTTACAGCTTTCAGCAGTCATGCTGAAGCTTGTAGTGCTGTTTGTGACAGTAGCTGTAACTATGTTTGTACAAAGGCGACCACAGTCTTATGAAATGAACTTCCTTAGAGTCAAAACTGTATTTGATTACTCCTGGTCGAATTCTTCTGACGGTTTTTGAATGCCGTTACCAAGCTTCATTCTTTATAATGAAAAATTAGGTACTTCCCGTATCACCATATCAAACTCACTTGAGCCAGTAGTTCTGGAAGGGAACTTGCAAGGGAAAAGGACCAGAGGATTGCTCCCTGTCACTGCAAGTGACTTGTCTGTACAGGTTACTTGCCTGAAAGTAAAGCTTTTTTTTATGCTGAGTTTTTGTTGTGTTGGTCTTGTGCTATGCACGCATGGGCTTTTGTTTTCTGGCTTCTTTTTTCACACGTATGAGATGATAGTGGGAGGGTGGTGGTTGTCTTTGATTCCTTCTTACAGTCTAGAGAAAAATTAGGTGCAATTGCTGGTGTGTTACACGTGTGGGGCTTTTTTGGTTTCATGCTATGTAATTGTGCAACCCTAATGTTGTTCTTCCTGTGGTGAGTTGACTTTCCTGAGGATGTTATTGCTAATTACTTTTTCTCCTGATGAGTTTTCTCTTCAGAAACTGAAGATACAAAATCTGTGCTTTGTCTTGATTTTTCTCTTGGCTTTGATCCTGCTGGAGGGGTGGGTGCTGTCATGATAGTTTCTCTGCCTGCTGGGCCCTCCGTATCCTGAGCTAGAGGAGAGTTTAGACTCTTCCTCTGGGAATGTTTTGTGAAGGTCCTGTCTTGAGGCAAGAGTTGTGCCCACGCTGGTTTTCAGCCTCAGAGTAGGGATGCAGGTGTGGCTCTGGCAGAAAGCATTCAAAGCTGCCTGGGGCGCTGTAGCTGTTTGAGGAGCAGGACCTGGTGCTCTTCTTGGTGTTTATTGTTGTCTTGAGGTAGAAGCTTGATTAAGGTCATTTCTTGTTGAACCACTGTGTGTCAGAGCTTGAACTGAAGAGAATGCTAAAAGGTGGATGAGCACCAGCTTTGTGGTAGCATGGTCTGGGTAAACTGTGGAAATGGTGCCGCAGAACAGAGCAGGGCAGGGAGTGGCCAGGTGAGAATGGAGTGCTGTTTATATCAGGTCAAGAAATGAAAAAAACATACTCCAGCACAATTTTACACAAATTCTATTCATTGAAGAATTAGGATGTTTAGACCTCCATGAGGGTAAAAGCATAGCCAGTACTTCAGAAAGTTTTTGGAAATAAGATGAGTGGGATGCTGATGTACCTGTGTGCAACACGTATGGAAAGGAGACTGGACAACTCTCTACTTAAAGCAACAATGGAAGAACCTTGTAGTCAACTCAAATTCCTTGCTGAGTGACTTCATTTCTTGCTATGGTATTCCTGTGGTGTGGATTCAGGGCTTCATTCTGGGAGTGGGAGTTCCTATGTTACTACTCACTGACAATGTTGGTGACAGACACTGCCCTGCACAGGGTGGTGTGTACCTTAAGTGAAACATGGCAGTGGCAGGAAACTTGACTAAACTACAGAGCAGTACAACTAGATACAGTACACGCCATCTTTGAACCTTTGTGATTCACTCTGAGCTTGTCTGGAGTAGGCTTGAGACCTTCTCCAACAGTTGTAAATCAAATCTGTACGTTTTGGAGCAACAGGGTTTGTTTGTGTGTAAGTTAAGTTTTGCAGACTAATGCCAGCAATGCACTATATAATAAATCAAAAAAGAGGTGTCTGATTATGCCCTCTCTGACTTCAAGCCACCAAGGTCTTAGTGTCCTCAACACAGGTGATTGAACTAGTTTTCAGCTTATGGGATCAGTAGTGAACCTGTAGACTTCCTAAGGAATGGACAAAATAACCAGTCATTCAGCTGCTGTGAGATTTGGGACCGATAATCTCTGTGTTGTGTGGCTCTCAAGGACAGAGGATTTATTTGCCAAACATAGTGCAGGCTGTACCTGCATTGCATCATCACATGCAGCTAAATATTAAGTGCTACTGGTTGAGTCCATTTTAAGTGGGAAAATCAGTGAAGTACCTGTTTCCACACTGCCTGTTTCAGTGCTGGAAAGCTTGACATGTCTATATTTCTTCTTCACAAACACATCTTGTAGTAATGCTTATGTGTTTATGTGCAGGGAAGGGTCTTAATGCTGCTCAGGTGTTTTCTATGAACTTGCCATCTTCATTCCAAATTGTTTTCAACTTTGGTATGGCCCTTTCCCATTTCAGCTTTTGAAAACTCGTCTTGGATGAACCAGCATCCCTGGATGAAAGGCACTTACTCTAATCCAAGGCAAGGCATGAAAATAAAATATCTCTTTGGTAATAAGAGGTTTTTTTACTTTTTCTGGGTGGAAAACTGAAAGTGCTGTGCAGATGATCTGTATGGCCATGGTACTGTCAAGGCAGAAAGGAAGATTTAGTCTTGGTGGTTCAATCACTTTACAAATCTTCCTTTTAGAAATTTGGGTCTGAAAACACTAAGTTAATGTCTAGCGTGTGCTCTGAGATCTACCTTTTAAAATGCTGTATCATTCTCTCTACAATGTCACATTGGGACCCAGCAGAAAAGTTGTATTGTTTCTAATGAGAGCTTTGTGCTGTTATTGTTGTGGGTTGAAAGCTTCCTGTCTGCCTTCCACAGGGAAGTCACAACAGCTCATCTTCACCCACGGTGCTGGCTCCAGCATCACTGCAACACCACTGTTTACATCAGATGAAGGACTTTCTTTGTCCTAATGAGTCATTAACATTGTGTTCCAGTTTATTTTCTACTCAGGAATTTACCTAACTGAAGAATGAAATTAATAACTTCCTTTTTTTCCGCTTTCTTTGATGATGCTGCAAAAGGGTTTTGGTAGTATGAAAAGGTAGGAGAAATTGCAATGGTGCTTCTCGGGATGCTTCCTCTAATGTAGTTCTACATTTCTATTCATAGCAGTTCAGTTTTGTCTCACAGATCTTATGTAAAGTATCTTTATCCTAAGTGTTCACAATTTTGACATCCCAACTCCCCATTTTATCAGATGTCAGCCTATCTTGGAGAGAAGGCTCTTTATAGTACGGATTTTTTTGCAGAGGCCTAAAGGTAGACAAGTTGTTGTTGGGATCATACAGCGAGTATAAGGCAATGACATGAAAAACAGAACCCGGATCCCAAGATTTTTATTGTAGTGCTTTGGCTATAAGATCATCCTTCGTGCTTTGCAGAGGAGGTCGAGAGACAGTTTTTAATTTCCCCGTAACTCTTGCAGATGAGCATTGTTCTGCTTCAGTAAGTAGGATTTATTTCTTCACTTCACTTAGTTAAGGGGCCACTGAAGACCAGGTTCTTTGTTTCACTTTACCCTTAACAGAAAGCACCTTTTTGAATGGACTATACTCACCCTGTGCAAAGCTTAATTTGTCTTCTTTGCTTCCCACGTGGCAACCTGCCAGGATGGCTGTTGGGAGCCATGCAGCTCTGTATTGCACGTGGCCTAATCATTGCAGAAATAAGATTGTACTGGCCAAGACCATGGTGAATTCTTTACAGTCGCCATAAAGCATTGCTGCAGCCTTGCCTGGGAGACAGTGTTATTCCAGAGCACTATTAGTAGGAGAGGCGATTAGTGTGTCTTTAACTGAATGGTGCCAGTGGGAATGGTATGTTAGGCAGGGCAGCTGCAAGCTCGGCCTGAAACTCGACCACCCCTGAAACCCTATCTCTACCCCACTGACCGGTGCAGGCTGACTTCATACTGTGTTGGGAGACCACGTGGGTTGCGTCAATGCCTGAAATGTAACTGCATCCTGGCAGTGGGGCAGATCCTGCCTGTGTGACTGATAACGTGTTACTTGAAGCAGAGGAGGAATTGCATTTATGCATGTTTTGTGTAGCTGACCATGGAGGACTGACCTCAAAGGCTTCCTCTTGTGCCTGTGTCCTGGGTTACCTGAGTGGGAAGTGTTGGCTGTTCTCTTTGGGCTAAATGAAGGTCTGGGGTGGGTCCCAAATAGCTATTAAAAAACTGAAAATGTGACATGGTGTTTCTCAAGGGTGCTTCCCAACAGAGCCTGTAATCCCTCAACTAGGATTTCCCCACAAAACATGCTTCCAAGTGTAACACACTCACAAAGCTTTTGGCAGGATAGTCCTGTCTTCATGATAGATGAAACTGGGTGCCAGAAGCTTGTTTGCTCTAGTTTTATCCCTTGCATTCACAGTTCTCTGGCTGTGCAGAGCTTTTCCTTGTGCCCCTTGATCTAAAACACCCCATGAGAGGGAGCTCCCTGGAGTGAGGGGGAGCTGTGATGCACCTAGAAAGTATTCATTGAGAGCCAGCCTCTCTTCTTTTACTAAGTGCCTGCCACAGCTACGAGCCACAGTGGGAAAAGGGGGTGACCTTTTTCCTTTTTTGTGCTGGGTGAAAGTCACTCTCTCACAGGAGCGCAGAGCGGTGGAGAGCCTGATGTGTGACTGGAGCTCGCCGCGATAAGCTGCTTCTTTTCCCTTCTCCTTTCCTCTCCTCGCACTGCGCTGGGCTTATCTGGCCGCCTGAGTTATGTTAAGTAGCGGGTGCATGCTTGCTCTCTGTTCTCCTCGCTGCTTTTGCTCCTTGGATTTCAATTCCAAACATGGTTATCCATTTGGGGTCTCTCTCCGTTCCACTGCCAAGAGATACACATTCCACACTCAACACCAGCTCCCTCTGCTGCTCTCTCACGGTCCCTATTCCATTTGCCGGAGCGCAGGCGAGACAGACAGTGCAAGGAGGTTTCTGTCCTGTCTGTGAGTTTTCCAGCTAATGGCCTCTACTCTTTTTTTGACTGATCTCTTTTGGCCTCACATTTGCCAGTTGCTTTTCTCACCGTTGTGGCTAAGAAGGGGGCCAGCTGACGGTTCATGAGCCACAAAGAGGAGAAGCAAACCCTTTTGGAATTTTTCGGGTGCAAAAACATTTGGCAGCACTTTTTTAACATGTCGCTCTGAAGCACTGCTGTGGGACCAGACAGTGCTCAGGAGGAAGAGGAGGAAGAACAGCTACCCAGCAGCTCTGGTTTCAAACCTCTGCAGCACCCTTTGTGTATGACAATTCATTTTGAGCGCAGGACGGCTGGGGAGGGTGGGGAGTGGGGAAGGATGAGCACAAACAGCCCCTCTTGGGACCAGGCTCTTCTCCGGCCTCCAGTGTGTGATGCCTGGAATGAGATTATGGAGGAAGCAGCCTATCAGCTGGCCAGCTGCATTGTCCTGCTGGGTTACATGGGGGGAAGTGGCATCTTTGGGTCCCTCTATATCTTTGGCCTCCTGGCCCCAGGCTACTTGTGCTATGCTCTGTGGGGCTGGCTGAGCGCTTGTGGGCTGGATATCTTCATCTGGAACATGCTGCTGGTCCTCGCCTGCTTGCTTCAGCTGGCTCACCTGGCTTACCGGCTCCGCAGAAACACCATCCCGGAAGAGTTTGACCTCCTCTACAAGACCATGTACCTGCCCTTGCAGGTGCCCCTGGAAGTCTACAAAGAAATCGTGAAGTGCTGTGAAAAGCAGGTCCAGTCGCTAGCCAGAGACCAGAATTACGCGGTGGAGGGCAAGACGCCCATTGACCGCCTCTCTTTGCTGCTGTCTGGCAGGTAAAGGCTCCCCTGTTTCTGAACAAAGTCTGACAGCAAAGTGCTGTGGTTTATTGTTGTGTTATCACCCTCTGTAGAAACTGGGGTGAGGATTGTTTCCTTCCTCTGAAAAGGATCTGAGATATGCATCAGTTTGTTGGGGAAGGGGGAAATTTGCTTTTTGGGGGGTTAGTTTTCCTTTGTTTTTCTAACTTAAAACTGTTTCAGGGAATGGTTTGCAGACTCAAGCTATGGGCAATGAAGTGGCCAGCTCAGCCTTACCTGTGATATTTTTGATGAATCCTTACCCCTTTCTCTGTCATTTTGAAGTGATCTTATTTCTGATGGGAGCAGACTGGCTGTGAGAAAGTGTTTCTCAAGGCAGGAGGGCAGTGTCTGGACCTGTGGTCTCTGGGGGTACCAGGCACACCTCTGTGATGTGAAGAGCTGTGTGCTGAGTGTGCTGAGGCCTCAGTTCACCTGCTCTCCCTGGGAAGCAGTGTTCAGGAAAAGGTTCCTGTTCCCAACACCCCAACCCTCAAGGCTTTGACATTTTTCACTTTGAGCATCACTTCATCAAAAGAGACAATATTCTCCTGTGGTGGATCCTGCCTAATCAGGTGTCTTTCTTTCCCTGTGCTGTCAAGCATTTGTGATACTCCTTCCTCTGGACCACCAAGGAGAACCTCAGGGACCTCTAGACAGTCGCACTGGAGATTTGATTGAATGAACTGTGCTGATGAAGTACTGGCATTTGTTCACCTGAGATCCTGTGGCATGCCTTTAGCAGCATATCCACTTAACGATTTGCAAAATCCAGATGAATACAAATAGCAATAGTGTTGGCTTCCAGGCTGGTGCCAGGAACTTGGCACTAATGTTAGATAAGAATGGGAAAAGAAGAAGATCTCTAAATAGGAGCAGTGATGAGCTGCAGGAGGTCTGTCTCACAAAGATTTTCCTTTGGGAATACAAAGCATCACCTGGGGCCCATGTTTTACTGCAGTGGCCAATCCTCTCTGGTGAGGGAGTGTGCAAAGAAGAATGGCTGACCTTCCTTTTTTTTGGTGTTGGTCCCTTTTCTAAGATGTGTTGAGAGCACCCTGGGACCACCAGGATGTTGAATGGCAAAGCACTGGGAGGAAATTTGGTATGTGCGTTTTCATTAGTGCTTCCCCTTACCAAACATCTCTGCTGAGCAGCTGGCTCTGGAGTTTACTGTGTCTGCAAATAATATTGATGGGGAAGAGTCTGTGCTGTCTTGACCTGCACTGGATAATGTGATGCTGCTCTGTGGGCATGGAAGTGCTGCAACAGACAGTAAGGTGGTGATGGTGGGTGGTTGTTGGGCTCTCTTTTGCAGTGGGAAGTATGCATCTTGGCTGGTATAAGACACTCCATGGAGATGGGAATGGATTTACATTTCCTGGTACCCACTCTATTGCCTTGTGAGGTCCTTGCTGACCCAGCAGAGCATTGCTACTATTATGGTGCTCTCTCTTAAACTGAACAAGTGGGGTCTTGGAAATGCAGAATATGCCTGGATCAGGGAATGTGCCTTGCAATCCCTGACCCTTCCAGGCAGCACTGCCAGCTGATTAAAAGCCAAAGGTGAACTGAGTCTTGTAACTCCTGAAGGCAAGAATTGCCTTTGTGCATCATACAACAGGGGTACATGGTGACAGGAAAGCAAGAGGCCCCCAGTCTGGTGATGCAGAGCTATGAATAGAACTCCAGAGTGCCCTGCCATTGTCCTTGCTCCAGGCCTGTGCAGGTCCTTCTCCATTCCCACAGCAGAGCTGAGTGCATGTTTGACCTTGACACTGGCAGGCAATTGTAGCAAAAGTAGGCAAAAGGGATACTTAGAAGGCCAAGAGAAAGTGAGCGGTAATGTGCAGCAAACTATGAGCTCACAGGGTGATCTGTCAAGAACCATGGGCAGCGTGATTTTGGGGGATTCTGAGTGTAATGACTTCCCAATACCGAGACAGGGGATGCCCCTGTGCAATCTTGGGGACAGTAGGAAAATACAAGTACAAAGAGACACAGGCTGGCTTAGAAGTACCTAGAAAGCAGCAGCGGTCCTGTGGGCTGAGAAGTCCTGGGTTAGGACCAAGCATTGCACCTGTGAGGGCTGTCTTTGTAGCAAGAAACAGAAAACAGATGGAGTATGGGGAAGTGGCAGCAAATAGTTTCCCACAGAGAAAGGAGAGATAGCCTCATCACCAAAGCACCTGCAGCTGTCCCAAGAGGGTACGAGACATGTGTGAGACAAGTATTTCTTTCCTCCCTGGTAGGACATGCTGTGTGAGCTATCAGGTTTGTGTGACATCTGGTTTGTGGCCTAAGCCTGTGTGCTTCACCTGTCTTCTGCAGGATCCGAGTGTGCCAGGATGGACAATTCCTTCACTACGTCTTTCCATACCAGTTTCTGGACTCTCCAGAATGGGAATCGCTGCGACCCTCTGAGGAAGGAACTTTCCAGGTAACCCCAGCACAGCTTTGCTCCTTGCTGCTTTGCTGCATGTCTGAGAAGGGGATGGAGAGGCGTCATTATGCCATTCAAAGCTGACCAGGAATACATTCATCCCCTTCCTGGTGGTTTAGCCAGCACAGGATTGTGTAATCAGCTGTTTTACCTTCTTTTCTACCTTGTTCTGAAGACCTCAGGGCATGCTCCTACTATCTGCTGATAGCAAGGAGGGTGGAGCATGGTGCTCCTTCCAGTTTATCAGGGAATCGAGGTGTCAGGTTGCTGGCTCTCTTCCATTATGGTGTTCCCTAGTACCTGTACTGATGCATTTGCCCTGCACGCTGCCAGCAGGGTGCATTGTGCTAGCATCAGGATGGCAGCCGTGGCAATATGCAGCAGTGATGTAAATCCATAAACATCCTGTTCCTCACAGAAGTTTCTGATGGTCATGTGTTTTGGGTGGAGAAGCAGAAAGGATGATTCACACCCCAATATGGTTCTTTCTGAGCAGAAGAATCCCCTGCTGAGAGGTCAGAGCAATTCTCATTTGCAGCAACTGAAAGGATTTTGGCTTTGCTGTCAACACCCCACAGTGTTTCTTTGGCTTTCCTTCTGGAGAAGATTACTTAAGCCTACATTCCTCTGTCTTTAACTCACATCCCAGGATGGCCTGATACCTATCAGGATGTCAATCTTGATTATGTCAATTAGGGCATATGAGGAGGGATTTTGCTAATCCTTTGGGAGCGTGGGACGGTCATGAGGGAATGATGCTTTCTCATGAGGGTAGCCCCAAGCAGACTTGGTTAAACTAGGGCAGCTCTCCAAATCTGCTTTCCTAGGGTCTGAATTTGGCTCATGTGTGAAAGGTTCATGGTGATTGCTCCTGAAAACAGTGCCATTGCCAGTGGTTATGGCTGCAGGAGATAGCTGGCTGTGTGACTGTGGCACAGGGCTACAGATCGTGAGCAGAAATAGGGATGTCAGACCAAGGTAAAGACGTAGAAAAGGCAACAACAGCATGGCTGTGCTAGGGCTGGTGGTATCTCATGTGTTGCACAGGTCTTCAATCTGGCAGCAGACTGCTGCTAGCTCCTGGGTTGTGTTTGCCCAAGAATCCAGCAGGGAGAGCAATGGCTGCCCAGTGCTCTGGGCAGGGAAATGGCTGACTGCAATGGCTGACTGCAGGCATGCAACCTGCAAAGACATCCACAGCATTTTCTGAGCTAATTTCCATGGAACTGAATGTTCCCAGACCTCCTGAGGGTCTTTATCTGTGGTGCGTGAGACAGCTTGGGAGCAGGCTGGTGCCAGGCTACCCTGCCAGCACCATGCTCTTGGCACCTCTCCTGCTCTGCAAGACAGGGCTGGTCAGTGAGGTCAGCTGTGCCTGGCACCAGGATGGGGAGGTAGAGCCCTAGGTAGGGAAGGCCATGTGCTGGAAATGCCTAAACCCCACATCTGCTTACTGAGGAGCATGAAGAAGCAGCAGCTGCGTGAGACCAGCAGTCATCGGGTGTGACTTGACCAGTCCACGTACCTGGAAGGACCTTACTCCTGATGGCCATGCTTAACCATGGTGATGTGCTGCTTTTGGCAGCTGTTTAACCCACTAGTCCTTCTCACCTGAGTAGTTAATAAAACTCTCTATCTTATCTCAGCCTTATTACTAACAACACAATAATTTGGTTTAAAAGGTGCATGTTGGACTCTGGGTCTTTGCTGGAGGAGGGCATAGAAGGTTTTTCTTGCCCAAGGTTTTTCTTTCCCCATGGCTTTCCGGATTGAACAGTTTCAATTCTGAGCCCGCTGAAAAATGCCAGAAGCATGACTTGGTCTACAAGAATAGCTGGTTTCCTTGAGCTTTCTGCTTTGGCTGTCTGCTTCCCACAGGACTGCTGGATCCCAGTGCCTGAAGGAGTTTGGTTTCAGGGCTGGCACTTTCCCCCAGTAGGCTGAATTACGGGCTCTTGCTGATGCCGGAGCACTTGTGTCAGGGGGGATTCATGAGTGAAATCTGTCTTGCTGTCCTGGTTAGGTGGCAGGTTTGCTTATTGCATCTCAATCCCTCACAAGAAGGGATCACTTTTGATCACTGTGCCAGAAGTTGGTTAGGAAAATGAGATTCCGGTCATTTCAATTTCCGTGTGACCCTTCTTTTTGCTTGCCTGGCCTGGGAAAGTTCTCAGGTTTTATCTCCTATATTTCTTTCATCAGACAGCTGTTTGCAGGGCAATGGCATTAAATATCAAACCCAAGGACACACACATGCGGCCAAGCCATGTTCAGCTTCCCAGTGGCCCTCTGCCATGGCAGCTGACCAAGGAGACCCCTGGCTATAGAGTGAAAGGGAGCCCCCAGGATATTTTGGCTCTGGCACTTGTTCGCATGCCAGTGTCTCCATTACACTCGGATGTTCTTCTTTGGCCCAGGGCAGTTTGACCCTTCCTGCATTTCTCGTCTTTATTATTATTATTTATTATAATATACACTTACGTACTATATAATGTTTTTTTACTGGAATTAGTCTTGTCCTGCAGCTAGGGGGGAAAAGTCTCTCTTTACACTGGCAAAACAAGAAGCAATACGAAACGTTCTCTAAAATCAATCCAATAAACCCTCATGAGTTTTCTACATATACACAAACGCAATAAAACCTTTTAATTTCCTCTCTCACTGAGCTGTGCTGCCATGTCCTTCAAGGCCATTCAGCCCTACAGAGTCCAGCAGAACTGCTGAGACAGGATGCCCCTCTGGCACAGGATGACCAGGCAAGCCTTTCAGGTGGCCCTTCCAACACTCAGGCCCTTCTTGGAGCAGGGCCTGTGGGGCTGTGCAACCCAGCAGCAGCATGGGTCAGCAGCCTCCCCCAGGGCTACTTGCTGGCAACTCAAACTGGCTGGGCAAGGAAAAATATCCCCCTCTGTAGCATTTCTGTGGAGGGATAGGGGTATCTGGGCTGCCCTGTTCATTTCAGCTACATCCCTCAGAGGTCAATAGGGAGCATCATCTGAAAGCAAGAGGGTGAAACGTGGCCATCCATGTGGCTGGGTTAAATGAGGACATGGTGCTAATTGCATAGGAAAATGGGGTCTTTGCCTCCTTAGGGAGAGGAAACAGCAGTAGGTAGGGATTTATCCAGTCATTCAACCAGGACAATCTGGCTCTCCAGCCCCACCATCTCCAAGGAGAATAGGCATCAAAGGGGCTGAGGGCCTTCCCTGGAGTGAAGCACATGGCTCCAAGGTGGGTGACCCCCGCCCAGGCAGTGGGACTTACTCCACTCACTCCCTGCCCCACAGGTCACGCTGACAGCCGAGACTGATTGCAGCTACATCACCTGGCCGAGGAAGAAGCTGTATCTCCTCCTGAGGAAGGACCGCTACATCGCCCGGCTCTTCTCCTCCCATCTGGGCTATGACATCTCGGAGAAGCTCTACTCCCTCAACGAGAAGCTCTTCGCCAAGTTTGGCCTTCGCTTCGACATCCGCTTGCCCAGCCTCTACCACGTCCTTGGGCCAGCCTCCTCCGAGGGGGAGTCGGAGGACTGTGAGGAGCTGCTGCCTGGCTCTGGCCAGGCCAGCGTCTCTGAGCCACCGCCGCAGCCGCCACCGCCGCCACCGCCGGCTCCGCGCCCCCGGGCGTCCCGGCCCGACAGTGACCTGCTGGGTGAGGACTCCACCAGTCTTGTCTTGGAAGATTTTGCTGAGTTGCCGGGGTCTTTTATGGACTATGTGAGCGAAGGGGAGTATATGAAGTGAGGGCACTCCTGGCACGGGCACACCTCACCCTGTGTGGGACCCTCGCGTAAGTACCCACTTGCAGAGCAACTCTTTCCCGTGGTGCATCTGCCTGGACAGAGCAGTGGCCCCCATTTGCCATGGGTTTGCACCTCTGCAGTGCTTTTTGGCCTGCTGCCCCAAGGAATCCCAGAAGGTGGGCTCAAGCTGTGTGATTTTCCTAAGGAAATGCAGCAGGGCAGAGGCTTGGCTCCAGGCAGCAGCTGTACTGTGGGGTAGAAGGGCCAGTAACCTGTCCATAGAAAGGTCTTCCCTGCCCGGTTCTCTCCCCATCCCTCAGGAGAGGCAGAAAAACTGAAATGGTGTCCAGGCTGGCAGGTGGTACACGAGTGGTCACAGAGACCATGAGGTAGAGCTATGCCAGGAGATACTCCAGTACTGAGCTGCGCAAGAGCTCTGCAGGTGAGAGAGCTCACATCCCAGGAGATGCCAACAGGACTAGAAACAGCTCCAGGGTTGATAGCAGATTGGTAGCCAGGAGTTGCTATAAAGCCTGAAAGTGCTCAGTCTGGGCAGGGGGAGAAAGCTCAGAGTCCTTCCTCTCCCTGCCCACC
>QWTY01002141.1:20923-39541 GCA_008033365.1 Pseudorectes ferrugineus | reverse complement strand
GACCTGACTCAAATGGTGATATTCTCTGACATGGGACTCAGAGTTGTCAGGGAGGAAAGCAGCAGGATTTCTACTATTACTTGAATCTATAACATCTACATGCATCCACTACTGAGTTAAAAACATGCAAATGGTTGTTAGGGTCTAACATGGCAACCAAATTTGAAATCATATAAAATTTACCTGCTTTGCAAACACAAAATCTATCTGTAATTTTCAGCAAATCAAATGATCCTGAAACACATTATTTAATTAACTCTATGCATTATAAGTTCCAAATAGAGGATGATACATTAGAAACATGCTATGATTTAGAAAATCTTTGTTCATGAAGTGACCTTAATGAAGTCAACCTCAGTGATTTTTCCTTAAAATCCCTTGAAATATGTATTTCATGCAAACCCAGGTAAGTTGAGCAGTTCTGAGTTTTACTATATGGATCTATGAGGTTTCTTTTCCTACTGGAACACTACATGAAAATTGTTTATCGTTACACTTCAGAACCAAAAACTAGGAGTAATTCATTAAAGTGATGCAGAAGAACTGAAATCACTGAGCTAGCTCAGCTCACCTGTAGTTGCTAAGCAATTGTGATGTTATCCTACTAGTAAAGTGTTATCTGTATACATACACATCTTTTTCCCATGCCATCCCTGCGTGTCCTTGCATATCATCCTGTACCCTTTGTTACTGACCAACACTTCCACAGGAAAGCAAAAAGACCACAGTGAATTTTAATTCATTTTTATTGAAGTTTTAGCTGATTAAGGTAAGGGATGACATGATCTGACCTCCCATTAAGAAATGTGAGCAAGTGTTGCTTTTCCAGACAAATTATCAATAACATTTTAATTAAGGTTTGATTGAGCCAAAGCAATTATCACATGGCATCAGGTAGTGAGCAGCAAAGAGCTCGGGGTATCATTCTTCCCCTGCAAGGGCTGGAAGAAGACAGAGTAATTACTATTGACGAGGCTAATCTTCCAGTCTTCTAACCTCAGGCATGCTCAGACGAGACAAATCCCACTCAGCATTCCTTGTCGACAAATTGGTCATTTACATAAACATGTTTTCTCGCCAACATACGCTATTGTAGCAAATTTCCCAAAGATGGCAGCAGGCCAGACACTTACTTAGCAGCCAATGTTCATGTCTTTTGCAAACATATGTGCTTTTCTAGCCTTTACATGTAAGTCTGGAGACTAAACCTTACTAAGGGCAAGTGGAGCTTTGGGTCAAAACCTACTGATGAGGGTCCCTGCCTTTGAAGTCATTCCCTATTATAATAACAGCATACAGCTATAGTGCTTTTTTCCCCAGCGGACATTTCCTGTCCCCCCAAGGAAACTTTCAAGGCTTTTGGAAATAAAATTACTGTTTGACAGACCATACACAATTTTTTTACGTACTGGTTTAGCTGTCCAAAAGCATTACTTCAACACTGCATCTACATTATCCACACAGAGCAGTAACCCATGGCATGCCCTGCCCAGGTTGTTTCAACACAACGTTTACATTTGTTCTCCAGATACCAAACTGAAGCTGGGGAATGGTATTATTTCATTGATATGTTTTATTCACATGCAGATGCTGTATTTATTACTGTTCACCTCCTTGTCCCCTCAAAGATCAGACTGACTCCATTCACAAGGGATGAGAGCACCCTGCCAAGATGCATATCTACAATGAGACTGATGCAGATTATTGCAGTAACAATTACTGATAATAGTAACTGCCCATCCAGTTCCTGGATATTTCTGTGATCCTCTACTTGGATCTTTTCTGTCTGAACTTGTTCTGTTCTGTGAAAGGGAACATGATATTGGGAAAATAAAATAAAATTAGGGGAAAAATCCCTGCATCTACCTCTTATTAATTCTATGCCTTTTTTTCCTTTTTTTTCTTTCTTTTTTAATTTTTTTTTTTTTGACTAAGCAAACTCAAATGCTGCAATATAAACTAAGTGGATACACAAAAATGTTGACAGAATGTAGACAGATTTTTTAGAAAGTGACCTCTGTCATGTCCTTCAAACATTTTGCAGGCTATCCCTGCTGATGAACAGCTATCACATCTCACAAGGCTCCATCACATTAGAAACAGGATATCTAACTATTCTGCATCCATCACTGGAATGATCTAAGCTTGGACTAAGAAATAACCACCGTGAAATTTCATTTAATAGTAGATATATTTAAAAGATGATCTCTATAAAACAGATTTCCTTGTGAAAAAAACCAAACCAAAACAAAACACAGAATCTACAAAAAAAAAATCAAATATTTCTGTACATCCAATTTAACATTCTGCATCTTCTCAATTATTTCACAAGGAAATTTGCAAATGCATTTGCAAATTGTGATTACAGTCTTCCAAAGCCTAAAATTCCAATCATCATAGGAGGCCTTTTCTGCTTTGCTGAGTAAATTTTTCTAAATGTTCCTGACTCTTGCTGCAGGTCAGGGGGAAAATTGTTAGTATTTATCACTTGCACAGTGTCAGAAAGAAACAGTAATGCACTTCCTACAGACAGATGGATGCTATTCTGAAAGGCATAAAATCAAAGTAGGTAAAGAAATAAAAAGAGAATGGATAAAAGCATTCCTAAGCTCTGTACACATTTTGTTGTCTCAACTATATTTGCTTTTCCTTCCACATTTCTTTGTAAATAAAGTCATAGCCTGATAAAAGGTGGGCAGCAATGTGTACAAACCCTGCAATATACACTCCTCTCTGGTATCATCCATGCTGAGACTAAATGGTGGAATAGTATCCCAGTGCCTTATCTGAATACATTCCCAGGCTGCCTCTTGCCTCAAAAACCCTTTGTTTTACTCGCTACATGACCAAGGATTTTACCTACATATTACACTATAAAAGCAAAAAAATCACTGAACCAGTTTCTGCTTCCAAAAAAGAATTGGAGACATTTACTATGGTGAGCAGTGTAACAAAGACTTTGGATTCAGGTAGCCCTGCAAGGAGCAAGGAGCTGGACTCAGCAATCCTTAGGGGTCCATTTCAACTCAAGACATTCTATGAGACTCAACAAGCAAAATGGAAAAAGTAACTACCTGAAAGATGCATTTATTAAACTTCACCTGACAATTCAATCCCTTTTGTCCTTGAAAAGTTTAGTTACAGCTTGAAGATGACAGCTGTAGATTTCCCTCCAAGGGGTTTCAGAGCTTTCTCTCAACATATTCATCATGCATTGATACCTTCGCAGGGCTGATACAAAGATTACACTTTCTCATATCTGTTGTCAGATACCAATAAAATGGATTCTACTAAGTCTGTACGGATTTGGTCTGAAACTTTTCACTCTGTTTACCAGTTCTTTACAGTCTCTTGGTGATGGGGTCAAGCAGGGAGGAAGGGATAACGCATTGGCTGTTCATAAACCTTGGGCTGTTACCTCCCTGTTTATCTGCTTTCGAGAACAGTTATGAATTTTGACATTACATTACTGCACTAATGAAATCAGAGAAAACCTTCACAATAAATATCAAGTGAGAATTGAAAAGCTTTTGCTGTCAGGTTCCCAAGCTGGCCAAGAGAAATACCCTGTGAGGTTCTTCAAGGTCATTGCTGCTCCCAGACCTGTAGGACCAGAGGCTGGTAGAGCAGCGCACTGTACTGTGGCCTTAGTCTAAATCTGATTGAAATAACATTGATAAAATTTCCTCTGCCCTGATTGTTGTAAAAAGTGTTGCTTCATGGGCTGCAGAATTCAAAAACATAGGGAATTATACGCTCTCCTAAACCAAGCACTGCCTCACTGACAGGCACAGGTAGATGGGATTAGTCACCACACAGCTCCTGGAGCTCTTCATTTACCAACATGACTGTAATTAACCTTCCCACGAATGCATTGCTGTTGCCATGGGAATCCACCCTGGACATGAAGACAGTTTCATTATGTGCTGCATATGCTGAGGAAAAGTTACGTTTCTGACAACTGCGCTGTCACGAAAGGGTGTCAAAGCAGTTGTGAGCATCAGCATCTTGGCGAGAGATGGGATGACAGCTCAAGAGGAAAGTTATGACCAATCTAAAGAAATTAAGGCCACAAGAGGTGCCAGGGAACCCAGAAAGCCACGTCACACCAATTCAAATCACCTTTCCTTCCACTTCTCCAGAGTAAGCAATCACTGCAGAAAATAAAAATTTCAAAGCAGGAGGAAAGAGTGCAGGAGAGCACTCTCTTGCATTTCCACATATAAATGGTAACATATTAAACAACAAATTAAAAACAAACAAACAAAAGAATTAGTGCTTTAACCTAATGTACAATAGGCACAAAACTCAATAACACTATTTATTTTTAAAATGAATGCAGTAGACTTATCTATCTGAGAAAACAAGAATCATAAAATCTAAACAGAATAGCACCTTACTAGATAATATTTAGTTTGCACTCCACAATTTGCATTATAATCATCACCTACTTTCTTCTCAGAAAGAATTTCTAAAGACCAACATAATGAGATTTACAATTTATTGTATTTGTAATTGTACATTACCGTATGAATCTCAAGCATTATTTAAATTTATCAAATAATATTTATTAGTAGTCTAGGAAGTCTTTAATTCAAAATTAATCTACATTTGTCAAATAAAGAACTAAAATACATTTTGAGTTGCATTATCTTTTCTTTCTTAAAAAATTGAATTTGTATATTCACTAATTTTCAAAATTCAGTGCCTATTACATCTTTAGATCATTAACTCCTTTGGATCCTAATACACTATTAATTAAAAGAAAGGTAAAAAACCCAATCCATTTGTAGATATGAGACGAAATTTCTAACAAACATAAAATATTCTATTGCAATGTAAAAGTACTAGTGATGTGCTCCTCAATTTTCCACAGACATACTTCATCTGTCCATATTTAGGGAGGTAAAAAAGCACTCAGGCATCCAAAATTCAAATCAGGCAAAATTTAACCAGAGTCCAAACATGAGAGCTACCAAATAATTTTCACCGTAACACCTTCCATATCTAATGGTCCCTGAGAACTTCTGTTTTATCCTGGAAAAAAAATCCTGTGGTATTTTGAATTTGCTGTTGTGCACTTGTCATCTTTCCTCAGCTCTGTCTGTAAATGCATGCCTGCTCCAGCTAAGATTCACAAATTCAGGCATCTATGGGTCTAAAATTTGTGTCCACTAACCTGGGAGATGTACTTAGCCCATGCCCACAAGCACGGACAGGAAGAAGCTCAAAAAGGTGGAAAACTAAGAGCAGAAGACAGCAGCATTGCTCACATTTTCCTAATAGTGTGAGGTGGCTGGGCACTCTGCCTGGGAAGTGCAAGACCTGATTCTACATCTTCACCTGAAAACTACTTATTTATTATTGTAGAAGAATATAAAAAGCATAAAGCAGAGTCAGACAGAAGCTGCAGTGTGATTTCTGAGCTGCGCTCTCTCCCAACAGACAAATGCCTACCCCAGCTACACTCCAGTCAGGCCACAGACACATTCTTGCATGCTGTCTTTGTTCACATTTTCCTGACAAATGGCTCACAGGCAATTCCAGGCTTCAGTAGCATTAAGCACAATTCAGTTTTGTACTGGCAACACCAAGGGTTGGGAACTGCGGAAGGGGCAGGAGCAGGTTATCAGCATTTCAAGGGCAACAGCGGCTGGAGGGGCTTGTGTGTGAAAGGCTAACAGCAGGATGGAGGTACTGGGATCTGCCTGACTTGGAGGAACTGGCTTTGAGGGACCAGGGATCATAGCTATTTAAGCTGCAGATGGATGAAGATATCTTTCTTTCTCTTCCCCCAAACCAGGTTCCTTCTGGGATCTCACTCTCTCCCCTTATTTCCTCATGACACTGCTGACAGTCTGCAGCTGCTGCTACACCTTTGCATTACCTCCTGCAGCCCCAGGCAACTGATTCCTGCTTTGAGCTGGCCCAGACAGTCCAGCACAGTTCACATCTTGCACAGCTGACAGTCCCCATCCGTTTTATAAAGAGCACGTGCTGGAAGGTGGGATTGTGGGCTCCACTCCTGGAGCTGGGTATTCAAACAACAGCTGTGATGATGTTCAGCAGTGTTGCAAATCCTCTCCCAGGTCACCTTCAGACCTGCTGGGTGATACAATAGGCTTTGAGGAATCAAAGTGAGGATGCCTCACTTTCCCTTTAGGGGATTCAAAACTTGTTTAAGTTAAAATGAAAATTGCTTTTCTGCTCTTTTTGGTTTTCTTCTGCTAAGGACCTGCTCCCATTTTCATTGGGCTGATCCAAAATTTACAGCAGTCAATAGGAAGAACTGTAATGACAACAGTTTCTTTGAGCAGGCTATTTGCCATTGACCTCAACAGTGGTGGATCAGGCCTCCCTCAAACAAACACATTTGTTGCCCCTCCCAGTACAAAAAAAAACCAGCTACAGCAAAGAGTTAGGTCTCTGTGCCAAAAATGAAACTGGAAGGAAGCATATGCTATTTCCATGTTATTTCACAAATATATAAAACACCCAAAACCATGGGATTATGGGATTATTCTGACATCTCAGAAGAAGAAACTGATAAGAACATGATTCATTTGCATATTAGCACAATTTACTGTTTGATAACCTGGATTATTGACTCATGAGAAGCAAATCTGCAACAATCAACCCCTCCATAGGTTTTTTGAAATCCACTCTGCTCACTGAGTGCCTGGTTCAGACTGAAAGCTTTGCAGGGTTTTTTCCCTTGCCCAGGACTGCCACTTCATGCTTGAGTTACTACAGAGAAGGTAATAAAGCTGTCTCACCACCTTGGTTACCAGAAGATATCCTTTACTTTTAATTATTTTTATGCCTTCTGAAGGCTTGAGTACAAAGACTGTCATAGTTGAGTTTTTCATGGTTGGAAGTATTTATATATGTCCACTGTGTTTATGTATTAAGCACTGTTAATGTACTCTACCACTAAGTAACTTCTTCAGTTTAAAATCAAAACATGATAATCAATTTTTGCTTTCTTCGAGGCACTGCTGTAATGATAATCCAAAAGGGAAGGCAGAGGCTGTATTTCACAGATCCTCCACTATGTCACTGCCTGAAAGGCACTTAGCTACATCTTACAACTGCTTTTATCACTTTGAGTACTGAGCAACCTTTTCCTGATTACCAGTTACATCCTCCTGAAATAAAAGTGTTGGAAAGCCCCTGAACCTCTGCTTATTGTTAAAAGTTACCATTTGGCCAGTGTAACTTTCCAAATTGCAGCAGTTTTTTTGTATGGGATTTCTATATGTTCTTGCCACCATGCAATCAGATACTTAAAGCAGAGGATACAAAGCCCAGGGAAAATTAGACACTGAGCTATGAACTTTATTGGGTGACCTTAGACAACTTTTCCTTGTGATTCATCCAATTAATCTGGGGGGAAAAAAACCAAACCAAAACCGCTAAACCTTATCCTCCCACACGAAAACTCAGACCCAAACAAAAAAAACAAAACAACAAAGACCAACAAAAACAAACAAACAAAAAACCCACCCCACCCACAACTGTGTAAAAAAACGTCAGATCTTGCAGAAAATTGGAGGTGACATGTCATCTGACCTTACCTCGCAACACCATCCTACCACGGGGCTGAGCACATTCCTGAAATTTTGATTTTATAAATTATGTGTGCTGTACACTGCTAGAAGATAGAAGTGCAATCCTGAGAAGTCAGAAGTGCCAACTGGCTAAATCACTATAATTCTTTAAACTTACATTCTGAACTTAGAAATCACTGTGAAAATTTCAATTAGTGCAAACTATGGTGTACTAAATAGCTGAGTACAGGAAAATATCCTAGTTTGCAGCTTTGATTATACTGAATTCATGAGCTTGCAAGTGAAACATCACTAATGTGGTAGAAATGGTTTTTGCTTATCAAAAAGAAATCAATCTAATTAAGAAATTACCCACCTAACACTGCAGTGCTTTTTTTGAAGCCATATGTGCAATGTCTCTTTAAAAGGTGCAGCAAGAATTTAGGACATCATAATACGACCCACTATTTCTCAGTCCAGGATTTGAAAAGGTGCCCTATTTCTGGAAATATTTTTGCTGCTATTTCTTTTCCTGTGTGTTCCCCACTTCTTCATCACTTGGGTTTTAAAAATTTATTGCTTATTTTCTATTCCTCCAAATGCCATTTTCTATCACTCCCTGCTGTCTTCCTCTGCACTTGTCTGGAGCTCAGAATTGAAATGGATTATCTGAACTCAGCACAATCTCCAGAGGAGTCACCATGATGACAAAATTCAAGGAAATAAAAACATCTCAGTCACTGATTAGTCGGAGAAATGGGCCAGACAGGACGGGTGGGGAGGAAAGGGAGATGAGCCTATGATTATTTAAACCTCCCAAGAGAGTCATGATGAATAAAACCATGAGCCCAGCTGAAAACAGGAACTTAGGAATCAGGAATGATATACTTTAGCAAACATATTGACAGTGTTTCCCATAGAAATATTTCCCCTTGAAGCACAACAGAATTGCAAAGGGACTATTTCTGAGTTATATTTTAGATTATCTCACTGACAAGTACACAGCAACACACCTTCACAATTCATCTGTTTGTCTTAATTTACCAAGACAATCCACAACGTGAAGGTATTTTAGGTTCTACTGTTGTGTAAAAATGATGGAGATTATTCCTAAAACCAAATGCAATTAGGTAGAAATAGACTCTTCAGCCTTGTCAAGAGTGACAAGCAGGTAGAAAGAAAGCTTTTGGATAAAGTCACAGTCCCTTTGCTCTGAAGGAGTGTCAATGCTGTGCACTGCAATGATGAGCGGAAAAAAGAAAAAATGAGAAGCTGTCAGGCACTGAGAGGGAGCAGCACTGATTCAGTCTGAATTTAAAAACAAAACACAAAATGTCTTGGTACAGATGTATAGCTTGGTACTTGGTTTTGTCCCAAAATAGACAATTTCCAGACAGAACTGCCCAGCAGTACCAGGAAATCACTTTAATAAGTACTTTTTTGTTTGGTTATCACGGACTTATTTTTTTCCATTAAAATTATAGATATGCTGAGTTACAGAAATCTCTATAATAAAATTATATTTAAACATTAAAGTAAATTATTTTAAAACCTAAACAAAATGCCTGCAATGAGCAGGAAATGTCCCTTACTGAAGAATAGCTACTATTATTGTTTCATGCTATAGCAGACGTCTTATAATCCTTATATATACTATCCAAAGTACTTCTACATTTTAGATACTCTATGCCTCACAAATCAGAACATTTTAGTAAAACTTTTCTGATTTAATAATCTAAAATTTTAATAATATTCAAAGCATCTTGCAAACAAACTGCTTTTCCTACAGACTTCAGACAAGCTCTCTTCAGCTCATCACACTGAAGACATTCTAAGTTCAAGGCCTTCAGGCCCAAGATTTATTAATTTATGCACTTCCCTTACAGAGAAGCACAACAGCAGTTACAGCTCACTCACAAACTGTTTCAAGTTTGAGGGATCTGGACTGATGGGCCAAGGCCAATTTTATGAGGTTCAACAAGGCCAAGTGTTGGGTCCCGCCTTTAGGTCACAACCACCCCAGGCAGTGCTACAGGCTGTGGGCAGAGAGGCTGGAAAGTGACCCAGCAGAAAAGGACCTGGGGGTGCTGGTTGACAGCAGCTGAACATGAGCCAGGTGTGCCCAGGTGGCCGAGAAGGCCAAGGGCACCTGGCCTGGATCAGCAATAGTGTGGCCAGCAGGACCAGGGCAGTGATCATCAGTCTCTTCCCCCACGTAACAAGGGACAGGACAAGAGGAAACGGCCTCAAGATGCACCAGGGAAGGTTTAGATTGGATATTAGGAAAAGTTTCTTCACTGAAAGGGTTATCAGGCATTGGAACAGGTTGCCCAGGGAAGTGGGGGAATCACTGTCTCTGGAAATGTTCAAACAACGTGTAGATGTGCTGCTTAGGGACACGGTTTAGGGGTGAACCTGGCAGTGGTAGGTTTATGGCTGGATAAAGGTAGGTGTATGCATGGTTTATGGATGATCTTAGAGGTCTTTTCCAACCCTAAAGATTCTATAATTCTATGATTCTAGGTCTCATGCTCTTCAATAATCATAAGTAACTCCCTCTACCCCAAAATTGTTTGACTTGATAACTTGGTGAATTCTAGTGGTCAAAAGCTGTCTTCCTCAAAAAAAAGAAGAGACAGCTCTGTCACACTTCATAAGTGTATTCTTTTTTTTTTTAATACACAGCATGAAAGTGGTAGGAAACCGTCCTCCCATTCTCTTGAAGTCTTTATTGAGTGGATGTCACTTAATTCCATTCCTTGGATAGCTTTTTCTGTTAGACACAAGCGTTTTCTTACAAAATTTTGTTTATGTCTGTTATGTCCTGGGATATTCTGCTCTTACCATTCACTTAATATCACCTTTCTTAACCTTTACAAATGAAAAAAATCTTCCCAATGGTGTGAAAAGCATTAGATTGGGATGACAGTAAAGACTGGTGATCAATACCATTCAAAAATCAGCAAGCAACTAATAAATCACAACAGTATTACAATAATATGCAGGAGAAATAGCCCTGCTGTAGGTGATCAATATGAAGAAACACCAATGCATGGCAGAAAATGACCAAAACTTGATGGATTGACAGGCCTATTCTAGAATAAGGAAAGAACAAAGAAAGTTAAGCCCAGAGGAAGAGATCAGGTCCAACATCTAAGGGTGAGAGTGACAGCCATGCTATTACACGATCAAGTCTTAACATTATCATTAGCTCAGAAAAGATCCAGAAGAAGATACTTTCTAAAAGTGGTAATTCAGAAAAATTTTCAGCCATCCATTTAAGACAGAGTTGGCAAAATCTGAGAGAAAACAAATGAAGAGTAAGAGAGAATCCACTATTAGAACTAGAAAACTGAAACTGAAAACGCAATGTTCAGTCAGTTCTAAAGAACTGGACACAAAGTTTGGGAAAACGCCCAGTAACGGTGACACAGACGGCTTCAAATGACTGGAACAAAGATCATGTTCCAACTGCTTATTCGGTTTCAGATGCAAATCATAGGACAAGCCAGATGTAACTGCCAAGATATCATGAAAAGTTTATGATTTTCAAGTTCTCTATTTTTCCACGTCTACTGAAGAAGGTTTTCATTCTGCTAAGAAAGTTTACTGTCATTTTTTGGTCTAACTTTGCCAATTTAATTTTAGTAAGAATTTGAGACATCAACATTAACTTAGTCTTCCCAGAGCTTTTTTTATTACTTGGGGAATCACTGATTCACAGGTTTCTAATGGAAAGGATAATCACAACTCCTAGCCTGGAATCAGCACAGTAAAAACTATGCGATACCACTGACTATTCACAAGTTTAGCAACTATTCGTATACAGTATTTTTTACATTAGAGAATAAATCAATAATTTCAAACCAGGAACCTCAAGAGGGGAAAGTCACAGCCCATTAAAATTTGCATGCAGTATGAAGTTTAAATTGCCTGTCTGAGCATTTCTGGAAAACTACCTCCTCTTACCATATTCATAAATTGTAGTCACACCACAGTCACAAGATATCTTAGTATTTCTTTTGAAAAACTAATGAGACTGCACTACTTAAAATTATTTTAAAAAAATATATATGTGAAATTCCCCCAAATACGCAGCTTTCAGTAAAAGAGTCACCTAATTTGTCACAATTTGGATTTCTTTACTATGCTGCAAAAGGATCCAGCCCTGCATGAACTCATGAGCTGCAAGGTGAACCACAGGTAACTGAAAACTGTCATCTAAATGACAAATCCATTAAATAGTACTGGAGGTTACTAGTGATTTTTACTCATTTGAGAGGACTACCTCTACAGTTAAAAAAGAAAAAATTCTGGCATTCAATCTAGGTACCTCTCTTATCTCACTTTCTTAGTCAAATGAAACAAAAATATGAAAATCTCTCCTGGATGCCAAAAAAACAAAAAAAAAGGAATTGATTTGATTTGAGCAGAAGGGCATATTGGGTACAACCTTTAATTGCTGGCATTAAATGCTGATAAGGTTTTAGAGCACTGGTATTTGCTGAGAGGCCATCACCAGGATGGATAACTGCATCTGTGAATGAGGGCGTATGCTTTGAAATCCCAATAACAACTCACAGAATCCACTTGAAAATACCCTGTAAAGTGTTAACCTGCCAGGACTGAAGCACTTCATCCTCAACCACCTTCTTAACTGGTGTTGGACGTTCCAGGCATACACGTGGCACGTCTCTAGCTCCTTTCCTCCTCTCTGCAGCTCCCACAGCCTCAGAGCTGCAGCTGTCACACACCCACCGCCCAGTTGCCTAATCAGTTCTTATTTTCCTGATAAATGATTTGGCTATGCTCAGGTTCTGATTCTTCCTGCTGTTCCCATCTGTCTTCTCTCTCACCCCTCTTCCCTTACCAAATGCCCAACAGAAAATCTACCAACAGCCAAGTGTAAAAATATCCCTCCAACATAGTGATACATTTTCCCATTCTTCCAACCCATCTGTAGAAATGATCAATGTTCAGTGTGATATGCCTTGAACCCAGCAGAAGATATGAGGGTTAATATGAGGATATTAACCTGATAAATTAACCTATCATCATGGATCCAGATTCCAAGAAATCAAATCATATAGCATCCAAATTCCTGCATATCTTTTGCAGTTGTGATGTCACACATCTATGATATTTTCATGCCCATAAGGAATTGTAACTCCTTTGACTTCTCTCCAACACACTCCTTTTAATTGAAGCTGTACCTTCTGCCAGTAGGTTAAGAGAGGAGAGGAAATAAAATACCTGTCAATATGTCTGAAAGAAGAAAACATTAATATAAGCCATAAGCACAAGACCGCACTCCGGCATTCTTGTCAAGTACATGCCACAAAAGGATCATTTAACCTACACTGGTCTCAGAGAACTGCCTTTTTAACTTACTTTTTCATTTTTTAAAAGGAACAAGATGCAGAAGTCTCAGTAATAAATTCTTCAGTTGAAGAGATTGCATCTTCCCACCAGTAGCATTGCTCATGTAAGGCAAAATCATGATAAGCATTATCAGATTTTGTCCACTCCGCAGAAAAAAATTCTTAATGATCTTATGAGGAATCTAACTAAGCTACATTTAGTTAATTTTTATGTTTAACTGCCACATATCAAGTACTCAAAACTGAATTCTGCATGTTTATTAAAATGTATTAAAGAAGAGAGGAAAATCTACATTGAGGAAAACTTTATAAAATTCTGAAAAGACTATGGATAGATATTTCTAAATACTACTGCCAATTTAAAAAAAATATATATTTTTCTCAAGTAAAAAGCCACCAAAATCATCTTTATCTAGAATTTAATTTATGCAATAAAACTTTTAGCAGACCTTCTATTATTTATCTTGAGAACACTAACAGCAAGAATGGATAGAGATGTCATAATAGCCTCTAAAATACACACATGTAAACACACATAGAGCCAAATGAGAAAGCAGTACATACTATCAGAAATCCATCATGCATGTACAGAATACAGTGGGGACTTGAGTGTCAAATCTCACAGTGGTGGACTTCATCAAAGAAAGAATTACAGCTTTGTGTCTTTGAACAGTGGACCAGGATTTTCTTCAAAGCTTTCTGTGAAATCCACTTCTAACAACCCCATGAGTCATCTTTAAAGTCACAAGAAAAAGGTGCAATTTTAGAGATGTTATAGCTACAAGAGTGAATTCTTTAACCAATTGACCATTTTTATTAACACAATTGATTCTTAACACAACTTCCCCTAAACCTTAGCAATAATGAGATCTAAGGATTCCAGGTTTCTCATTACAAGGAGGATGTCTCAAGGCTTTGCCTTGAAACAATGCATTGAATGAGATCTACCACTGCAACTGCATTTGTTCTCCAGTAGAAAACAAAATCTGATGTCACTGTAAAGAGACGGATAATACCCTGTTACCACAGAAGAAAACCTGTGATAAGATAAAGGGATTTCCCTGTAGCATAGGATAAATCTGTCTGAACAAATAAAGATCATCCCTGCTTATCCTGAAGTACACAAATTTAGTGAAATTAGCATTATAAATATGATTGCAAAATTTCATAGTAGAAGACATTCTCCTTCAGAGATTTTTCACAGCTGTTTACTGGTCCTTCACTCCAACTCAATATGGGATATCAAAGTCAAGCTGAACTTCTCAGAAGTTTGTCATAACCAGAAATACAGCTCCATGTATTAAATAATTTTGTATTTATTCAAGCACATAGTACTCAACCCTGATTTACTAAGATGCCAAAACACCTGCTTTCAATGGATTTTTATAAGTGCAACTGCTTTCAGGTCAGTAAATAATCTGACTGACATATAAACAGAAACATTAATGATTTTTCATGAATATGGTAAAATTTAGTGTGATACAGTGTTAGAGTGATGTTATCTATGGAACAGTTTAGCCTGGAGGAGAGAAGGCTCAGGGAGATCTTATCAATGGAGGGTGCAAAGAAGATGGAGCCAGGATATTTACAGTGGTGCCCAGTGACATAACCAGAGGCAGTGAGCACACACTGAGACACGGGAGGTTTTCTCTGAACATCAGGAAATACCTTCTTGCTGAGTGTGACCGAGTGCTCTCACCTCGCCTGAGCAAAGAAGGTTTGTATTTGCCAAAGCCTTGGTGTATTTATCCCAGACTAATTCCAGTACCTTGAAATGTCACCACTGGGGGATACTGCAGTAGAGGCTCAACTACGTACTACAAATCTGTTCAAAATCACAAAGTCGGTGAAGCAGCACCCATTCAGCTCTTTCTTGCCTTTAAGTCACTTCTGAACAACTCAGGTCGTACCAGCAATTCCTTCACAGCTTAGGATGCACACAGCACTAGCTAAGCTAGTGACAAATTGAATTTTGAAGTAAGTATGTATTTAGAAGATAAGAAATGTGAGAAGTTCTTTCTGGGTTTTAAAATTAAGTCTGTTTTGGATTAGAAGGAAAAAAACATGAGAGTTTGGTTCTATACTAATATTTAAGTAGGCTAATAGCAAATATTCTGGCTAATACTGAAATTAGTGAGGTTTTCCTACTGTGATGCCTTTTTATTTTTTTATTCACTGCTTTAAGCTGTTTTACAAATATGCTGGAGCTACAGCTTTGAGTGGCTTTAACAACATAGGAGCTATTGATTATTGTACCCAGTTCCAAGAGCTGATGAATGTCCTTTTTCCACTTCAGGAGAAGAGAGATGACAGCTCTTCCATCTGTTGGGACTGAGAACCTTTGTTGGTGAAAAACAGCTAGGCCTTTTTCCTCCTAAGGGAGGAAAACCAGAAAAACTTGGCCATGTAGATGTTCTTTAATAGACAGTGCTTAAATTGAGAGTCTATAGCAACATGGACTGCTTTCTATAGTGGGCTTGTTTGTGTCCCAGGCACTGGAGCCAAGGGAGATGGCAGCATTATTTGCTGAATGTTGCTGTTACTGCAAGATAAATACAGCAGTTCTTCTTTTTATCTGTGAAGTGCCTTTCAGATAAACAGTCTGACCTGAAGTAAAGCGCTTTGCTGTTTAAAAACAAAACTAGAAAAGATCTGTTTTCCCAGGACAAAGCAGGACAAAGCAGAAATGGCTTTGAACCTGATGTTAAAGATCAGCATTTGATACCACCCCAACCAGGGTTACATTAGCAAGAGCAGGTAAAGAAATACAAAAAATTAAAATAAAAAAAGGAAGCTCAAGAAAACGGAAGAAATTACGAGAAATAAAAACAAGACAATATCAAGGCTGAAATTTGCAGGACCTTTGCTGTTGGGTCCTGCAAAAGCCAAGTCAGTAACAAGCCCTGGCCAAGATGCAGGGGCCCAGCGGGGCCATTAAGACAGGGTTAGGACTAAACTACAACTCCCCAGTGGAAGTGGTGTGCTCTGAGCTGCTGAGTGCTGAAACAGCATTTTAGGAGGAAAATAATCTGGAAGAAAATTTGTTCTCTATTTCACCTTTGAAAGACTAGAAGGTAGAAATGCTTTTGCACATAAGAGAGAGAGCCAGGGACTAAGTTTGCTCCTCTTCCAAGTTCAACACGTATTTAACTACATTACATCCTAGTACTTTCATGTACCAGTAACATACAACAAATATTCAATTACAAACATGTTGTTTCCAAGAATCCAACATAAAGTTTAGAGATGTTACTAAATGCATCATATGCATCTGTTACCCTAAGTCAAACAGCTCTCCCTGCTCCTGCTGTATTTCCCCAATACCAAGTACACAGACTTGTTCTTGAAACCTCAAACAGCCTCACATTATCTCTAGGCTACCTGTTTCAAGGCCTCACCCTCCTTATTGTTAGAAGTTTTTTTCTGATGTATAACCTAAATCATCCTTGCTGCAATTCAAGCCTGTTTCTCACTGATCTCCCTGTAAAAGACCATGAATGCATTCTCTACCGCTTTGCAACAGCCTTTTATATATTTGAAAGCTGTTATCATGACACCTTAGTCCTACCTTCTCTGTATTCAAAAAAAAAAAAAAAATCCAATTCCTTCAACCTTTTCTTATTAGGATTTTTTTTTTTTTTAACAGACTTCTGAAGACTCTTGGGGTTTTTTGCTGAGCTCTCCTAAATTGGTCCATATCCTTTTTGACCTTAGGAGAATCAAGGAGGACTAAAGAATTCCTTCTGGTGTTTAACACAATATTCCTGTGTTCCTGTCACACACTCCAGATGGTGTTTGACACCACTGACAAGAGATTGTTTACCTAAGTTCAAGTTAAAATTGACTATTAGCGCACACTTTTTCTTGTATCGCTGATGCCTAAGGAGTCATTACCCATCCTCTGCTTGCACAGTTAATTATTCTAATCTAAATATAGAAGCTTAAATATGTCCTTTCTACATAGCCACCCAGCTAAGCTTATTTTATTTTTCCCATAGTGTTTCAGTAACAGAATGGCTTAGAATGATTTTATATTCACGGAATTCAGACTTTGTCTTCTAAACATCCTTGTATGTTTTATGTTTTTGTCGTGACCTGAAGACTGAATAAGCAGTCTCTGTCCTTCACTCAAAGTATTTAATGAAAATATGGAATAGCAATTGGGCTCCTGAAAAGTCCCATTTGATGTATCTGTCCGTTCTGACAGATTTTCTAATGTATCAGTATACAGACATCTACAGCTTCTCTTCTATTTATCCGAACTGTTAAGCTGTCAGAATAGAGAAATGGCTTTATGACACTTTTTTCTTTTCTTGATTAACCTTGGTTTCTTGATTACAGTTATTACACATAATTATAATCTTCTAGTTGCTTACAAAAAAATTATTTATTTGTTCCAATGTTTTTCTAAAAAAATTAGTTAAACTGAGAACCTCGTAATGCCAAGATTCTTCCTCCTTCCCTTCTTTTACAGATGGCATTATGTTTGCCCTTTTCACTCAGCTTTTGCTTAAAAACTACCATGGCACTGAAGGCCAGCCAGTTTCAAAAAAACCTGGAGTAGTTCTTGCCTATATGCCTGTGGAGCCTCAGTCTGGTAGGGGTTCTCAAAGAACAAGCAACATTTACCACCAGCATAAAGACCTGCACAAAATGCAGCAGTGACAGAGTAGAAATTTGAAGTCCAATGTTTTCCTCTGCCTGGAAGGTTTCAAATACATGTCTCCTATGAAAGCAGCTCTAGGTATGAAATTACGTCTCAGAGGGTGGAGCAGGGAGGAACAGGGATTATGAAGCCTTGCAGCCCTTCTTACAACACCACTCCTGTATTTCATAGCAAACAGTCTTTGCTTATTACAGAAGCTGAATCACAAGGATTCATATCACCCCTCTGTAGTCTTCCTCTCTCACTTCTTGTGCCTCAAAAGGCTCAAGGGAACAGTTTCAGCAGCACAGGACAGTCAGAGCCCATCATGCTGATGACAGCACAGAACGGGTCTCTTTCACCTCCTAAGTAAATATTCCACTAACACAGGACATTAATATCTTTAGAAGTCCCCTCCAAACTATAGTTGAAACTACTGCCATCTTCCTATAGTGTGGGTATCTAATACGGTTCCGAATTACTATAATTGACAATATTTAAAAGTATCAATCATTAGACATAGGTATTCTAAAAGTCAATGCTAATATTTAGCAAATCCCTTTAAAACAGTATTTTCTGTTTCACCCCAGTGTATTGAATTCATTTACATCAGCAAAACTGAAATCACCTTGCTAGAGAAACACTGACTGAGGCCATGCACTTAGATGTACTGACATAGTCTGTGCCTGAAAACATCCCTGCAAGAATGCTTACTCACTCCTTAGATTAACTATAAGAAAAATACTATATTAATACATAAAAATACCTATCTCAATGCACCCAACATACAAAGCAGTGATCACATTCAGAAAGCATAGCTTGAGAAGTAGTTAAATGTAAAAAAAGCACACAATCCCTCCCCCCAACAAAAATATCTTTTAATGGTATCTGTAGATCGTACTTTTAATTTGCTTCATAACAGGGACAAAAAACCCACTACATTTAACATATCACAAATTTCTGATCACCATAATCATCCTCTATGTTGGATTGCTTTAAATGTTAAAAAAAAAAAAGGAAAAAAAACCCCAAAAGACAAAAA
>QWTY01002141.1:0-12377 GCA_008033365.1 Pseudorectes ferrugineus | reverse complement strand
TCCCTTCCCTTCCCTTCCCTGTGAGCTGCACAGCACAGCCCTGCAGCTCCTTTACAGGACTGGCACCTGATAAGCAAACCAGGCACTGCTTTGCTGCCTGGTGTTCAGCTGCTTTTGCTGCAGCCCTACAAACCTCTGCCAGGTTCTGCCAGGTATGCAGATCCATTTCTTTTATTTTGTGACTAAGTCTTCAATTAGACAGTCCTTCTCTCCTGCCTTACCCATTGTGTGCGTGCCCAGTGTGCTCTGATATCCTTGCTGAACTTGTGCAGTAAGACTGTCTGAAGTTTCATAATCTACTAACCTTAGCTTTTCATCTCCATTCCCAATAATTTCAGCTCACAGTGTAAATGTTTGCTGTCAAATATGATTCACATTTAAATTAATGGAATGCCCAAAAGAAAAACATGGCCATTACTTTTTATGGGTTGCCCATGTTGAGTGGTACTTGATAATACAGCTCATTTGCACCACTCACTCCTACTGACTGGCAACAACAGAAAGGCAAATCAACTAAAAACCTGGAGAACTGACCTCAGTGTGGAGAACTGAGCTGGCATTCAGACAAAAGAAAATGATCTGGCAATGAAAGAAAACCCTTCACAGATTACTCAGGACTACAAGTACTCTTAATTTCACTAATAGGTCCTGTTTTATATTCTTAGCAGAGACCCATGGAACAATTACTAGGTGAAGAAGAGAAGCTAAGAATGGAAACAGGATAATTTTTCATAATGAGTTCTTCCATATTTTAATATATTTTTCCAAGAATAATTATAAAAAAAAAAAAAATGTTGGCAACAACCTCTTTGTACTAAATATTTTAATGCATATTGCTTTTGGAACAAAAGAGAAATAATGGGAAACTTAAGTCCTGCACTGGGCCTCCTTTATCTGTAAACTTTTATTGAATCTCCATGTTTGCAAACAATAAATAATAATAATAAAACTGAGCATTTTTATAGCTGTTTTCATCCATAAACTCCAAGGTACTCTTTAGTACGCTTGTCTAACTGTAGCCAATAATTTTCCCCTGTTGACTGGTGTGGAATGCTCAATGCAAGTGTAGTCCATTAAAAGGGAAATGAGGAGAAAGATTGTCTTGTGGTTAGTGCCTGTGACTGGGAGTAATAATTCTTCGGTTTTATTTCCAACTCAGACATTGACTCACAGAATGACCCTGGGCAAAGCACTAAGACGAAGAGAGAAAAAGAGAAAAAAGTTTGTACCTCTGATTTAACCACCAATATGAAGCTTGATTTTCCTAACTGCCAACTATCTGGAAATTCTCTTTGTGTAAAAACCTTGTCCTAATCTCCTGTTCCAGTAGCTGACCCATGTGAAATTCAGTCTTCATGAGAAATTGAACTGGTTTAACTTGAATCAATTTTAAATTGTTCTCAATAATTTGTTATAAATCTCAACTGTATACATGCTAAACCCAACTAAACTCTCGCTTAAGTAGGAGGTTTATTTAGTAAAATATCTATTTTATTAAATAAAATTCCAAGTTCAGCAGATTTAGAGCTTCTGGAATAGGAGATGGCACTGGTTTATCCTGGTTCAGACCCAGCTTTCCTCTAAGGCACCTTTCTATCCTCCATCTGCATTTTGCAGGCACTGTGTGTCAAATCTAAGATATGACTCTCCTCTCATATTATTCAATTCTGTTCAATATACTACATTGTCAAACTATTATTGTAGGTTCCTTTTTCCTACCTTTAGCTCAATTTTCACCATTCTATGACTGCTGAGAAATCTGCTCCCAATTCCAGCTAGCCAATCTTCTTTTGCAAATGTCTTTGGGGGAGAAAACCAACAAACCATCACACCCGGAAAATATTCTAACTGGTAAAACTGGTCTGACAAGATTTGTCTTGATTGATTTTCTGTCATAAGAACAGTGAAAACTTGTCAACAATTTATGGGTTTTACATCAAACTGTGAACTACTGGTTTTCTCAATACAAGGAAAACCAAAGCAAACCCATATGCTAATATGATGTTGCTGCCAACCTTTTCCATGGATTACGAGTAAAAGCCAACAGAATATCAATGGCATCTTATTGAAATTATCTCTCACACTCTGAGATATAGTAGAGGGCCTCATGTGTGTATAACACATTTAAAAGGGAATCCTCATTAGTGAGTGCATACATTTTAGAATCAAATAGATTCTAAATATCAATATCACATAGATTCTAGATAGCCACAAATAGAAACTTCCTGATTGTCATATTTTACCAAAAATTAAGTCACATCTATAAATATTTCAGCACAGTGTCTGCATCAATGTACTGCAGTAGAAGAATTTCATGCGCTGATTAGTGGGTACTGCTATACACCCTGATTTGAGAAAGAAATTACCAACTTGAGTTTTTCTTTCAGATCTTCTCACTGTCCTCAGATTATCTATACAACAAAGTAATTTGTTTGTTAATTGGCATGGCACTATCCCCAGTAAAATCAATGGTTTTACTTCATTAATTCTGAGGTCAGCAGAGCCTTCAAAGACATTTAATTTCTTCATTGGAAATTATTGAGAGTTAGTTTGTCAAACTGCAGAAAGAAAATAAATAATACAGAAATATATGAATCATTTACTTTTTTGTCTCTAATGGCAGTATTTCATGCTGGACATTTCTGCTAACAGGATAAAGAAACTTTGCTTAAAGCTACAAGCAGCAAAGAAACACCAGTTCTAAAGAGAGAATACAACTGAATGTCCAGCTGCTCAGCAGATGGGTCAAGAGGGAATGAATATCTATAAATGTTTTAAGTGGAGAACAAGAATTTTACTTCTACCTGCCTCCATTTTTGTGGGAGAAAATTTGCCATTCTTCTGTAAATTCACGAATCAAAATAAAATGTGAAAACTATGATTAGGCAATGGAAGGTTAGGAGAACTTCTATAGACAGAAAAAAGAAGAAATAGCAGAGAATAGAAGATGATGGCCAGAAAGGTACGAGCACCACACAGGAGAAGCAGCAGTAGTAAGGATAGATGAGATGAGAGAGGCTAGAGATAAAAGAACAGAAAAACTGAACAGAATTCTGTTTCACAAACTCAACAGCCTTCATAATCTGTTCATTGAGCAGCTTTATGATGGGAAGCTAAGTAGCATACAAATAATTGAACACGTTTGCGAATAAAAAAATTGATAATAAACCCATCTGTTAGGCTTTCCACAGAAAAAACACAAGCTTATAACATCACAAAAGCATGTTGACATTAGGACTTCACCAGGAAGAAAAGCATTCCTTTATAATACCTAATACTCATAAAATCACAGAATAGTTCAGCCTTTCTGATACATATATACAGCAGTTTCAAAAATAATGACTATCATCAGATTTTCTATCTTTGTTGAAAACAAGTGACTGCTTTTCACCAAATTTGAACCCTCTCCATTTTGTTGCTTTGATCTTGAACATTGCAACACTTTACGTGCTTTGTAAGAGAGAGGAAAGATCAAAAGAAATATTGGAAACATTAGGAGTAACACTGGGCAATGAGAATAAAAATTAAGTTCAGTGCTTGTGGCAAGGTTTAACAACAACGTAGCCACAGAGGCTACAAACTTTTTTTTTTTAATGGCACACGAATGCCAAGAGGGTGTCTCGAGTCTGAATTAGGTTACTACTATGTTACTATTAGTACTGTCATACACAAAACCTATAGTAGTTATATTTCATTTGCATTTTTTTGCTATGTTGCACATTACTCAGGTGGGGACTGGGTCTTTTCCTGTAGTTTCTGTGGCATAAAGTTGAAATACTTTGTATGGTACCATAGGAATTTAAAATTCTAACACAAGTGAACATGTGAGTCTTGGCTTCTGATCTAGCACTCAATCTTTCCCTAAGCATTTCCAGTGGTCTGCAAGCACCTATGGACTATAAATGAAAATAATTTAATATAAAAATCCCCAAAATTATACATTTATTGCAGGTTTTAGCTCTTGTAGTCAGATTTATGAAGATACTGAAAGCACTCAAATACAAATATGTGCTTAGAATAAGCTCCAGCAGTACCCACAATGGTTTAGCTAAACTTTGGTTTTAATCACCAAGTTGTTTAAACATTTACGCAAATTCTACAAGAAGTCTGCCTGTTTCCTCTGGTCCCTTAATTTCTTTATAAATCTTAATCAGGGTCTCCAGTTTTATTCACATGACCTTAAAGCTTCATGAAATCTTAAACACATAAGAGATCTATGCAGAAGGGAGCCAGATCTTATTCCAGAATTTCTATTGAACTATTTATTTGATTCCCCATGAATGCCATGATAACAAAAAAAAAAAAAAACAAAAACAAACCCACACAAAACCAACAACAACAACAACAAAACAAACAACAACAAAAAAACAAATGGGGAAGGAAATTGTTGTGGTTTGTCCCTACAACATTATCTCAACTTTGTCCAAGATTGACAAGACACCTCATTATACAAAACAGCATGCGTACAAACAGACGCAGAGATGGACATTTATAATCTCTGTGTGAAACTTTCCGTGCAAAGCCCAAGGGACAAGACTATGTTGTTTGCCATGGTTTGGAATGAATTTTAGTTCATTTTTAGCCAGTATTGGGTCATGTTGTACAGTAGATTACCTTTTCCTTTCTAATCTAGGTAGCATCTGGTTAATAAACAATTCAAATACACTGGGGATATGGTAAATCACTGAGAAAGAAGCATGGATGTAGAAGTGTTCTAATTTATTTAGAGAAAGTTCTCTTAAGGTGAGAAAATGGTAATTACCCTTGCAGCATAGAATCATCAGCATCTACTCTTGAGGAGCTGTAAAAAAATCAAGTCTAAAAACTGGTTCAACTTAAACAGCCAAGACAGTCCCTACTGCATGGCTCACTGGGGTCCAGACCTAAATGGAACCAGTGAAAGAAACCAAACATACCTAAGAATGTAGCATTCCAGTTATAAAACTGTTTGTCTGATTTAATTACTTCCAAACACCTTTTCCTCTGCCCCTTCCCTGTGCAGCACTAATTCCACAGCCAGGGTGATTTAAAAGATTTCTGCTTGACTTATACCTGCTACGAGATATCCATTGCCACTTCACACTACCTTTTATTTCTTTGCCTTTTTTTTTTTAATAAACTGCAATTTGATAGTTACATTGGAACTAACCTGATTTCACCCCAGCAATCTAGAAAGACAAAAAAACCTTGTTTCTCTCTAATGTTGTGGCACAGAGGCAGACACCTTGAAAGGGCAACTTTTACCAGTCATCTTAGACAACTATTTTAGGACAGGATGCATAACATTTATACTGCCAACAACAAGCCAGAAATGTTCCAACCTTTAACATCGGATATTGAGAATTTCAATGTTTATGGACTATTAGTTCTAGAAACAGATGTTAAAGTCCTAATTGATATTAAGATCAAGTTTACCTTTTTTTTTTTTTAATCTGAAGATATAAAGCTCTTCCACCATTTTGTAGATATCCAGATGGCTGAAAATATTCTCAAAGGCCACACAATTAATTGCAGTATATGGTTCATAACGGAGCAGATAGTCACTTTATGCGTGTACAGCTAATTCTGAATGCCTTGAAACACCATCATATTCTCATTTAATGAACCTTTCTTCTAATGTTGCCAGTTTGTGATGTCTCCCTTTAGAAAGCAATGAAAAAAAAATTATATCTCTTGCAGATAAAACCAAAGGTGGCAAAGGAAAGCTTTGGTCCTCTATTTCAGAGAGTAAACAATAATTTTGAAATTTTCAGTAATGCCACCATGAACATGTCTATAATTATTTCTGCTAATTCTTGAGACTTAACCATTAAAGAAAGCAAAAGCTTTTTATGATATTTTCATTCACAAGATGAATTATTTTTTAAAAAAATATTATTGTTGTTATTATTTTTTAAAGGAAATTAATACAAGTTTAGAGCTACAATCACTGGTACTCCACTGGTGAAATATGTTTCATTTTACTTTAAGTTCACTTTAAAAGAGACTTGCATTCAGTTTGCACCACTTGGCACACTGGGCACTAAGAAGATACAGTACTATTCTGCTTTCTCGTTGAATTTTCATTAACGTCATTTACATTTTAAAATAGCGTCAAAAAGAAAAAAAAAATATGCACTTTGTGTGCTCCGTAAGTCCAGTGGCTGGTGAACTGGACCAAAGGAACACTAAAACCTATCCATGAAGCAGGTACATAGATAATATCCAAAAGCTTCAATATTAAGTGGCCCAAAAAACCCTCTGAAAAACACTATGCCAGGGTTCAGTTCAACAGCAATCAGTAACAAGCATTTGAAAAAAGAGAGGCAGATGCTTTGCTGGCTGTACAGAACGAGCAGCCGTGCTCTGGGGCCTGCCAGTCACTATGAAATAAAGAGGAGCACTAACAATTTAAGATAACCAGGCTACTCATCATCTAATTCTTAACATTTGCCACAGCACATTTTCATCTCAGCACACGTACAGCAAAGCACAGGTTATTACATGGGGTCATTCTTTTATTTCACTTTCATTCAATTTTCGTTTTTAAACATATGTGTCCTAAATCTTCATTCTGAAACATTTCTTCTGCTACAGGTGTAAATTTTAAACCTTTCATTGATTTATATACATGCAAACACACTCACACACTGATTATAGATGACTTATCATTGCCTATTAGACAGAATTGATCTACTATGATTAATACGTGCCTATACTTTAGTACAGGAAAAACCTGGTCAAGTACCCTCATTAGTTACAGAGGTTGGTTCCATACAGAGTTGTAACCCTACCTTATAACGCTCTTTCTCTCCTCCTTCATCTAAGAACACTTTCTCCTAGAAACTGTAACACCAAGAGCTGCAATGAATCTGGCTGTTTGTGCTCAGTGCTTGCAGAATTCAAACCAAGCTCAGTTTAAATATGTATCCACTCTTCTTTCGTTTGTCAGCTACCAAAAAAATATAACATCTTACATAGCAATTATATTTAAATATCCATCACTTGGGATGTGAATGCAGAAATACTTACAATTTTTTGCATTTTGTTAACTTACATTATCAGTCTTCACTTAATAATGACATAGGTTTAGTACTTAATAATGGAGCATAAGAGACAAAAGTACATTAAATACATATTGCTGTGAGAATGGATAAGTTTATTTGCTGTGCATCCACCCCACAAAAGAATTTAAGGAATTTAACACAAAGCCCCAAATGACAGGTTTGTAATGCAAGGAGATAAAGAGCTATTGTGCTGGATCGTTTTTCAATGGCAGACATCATTGTACCTTTTATCAACAGCATGAAAACATACAAGAAAGAAATATGGCCAGAATGGCTGGAGAGACCCCAGAAAAGCAGCTGGGAGGGGCTGTGACAAGGAGGAAACCAGAATCACTCAGAATCACCAGAATCACTAAAAAAAATCTGTACTACTACAATTTTTGCTGTTCTTCTTCTGCTTTAAATTTAAGATGAAGAGACTGTGCCAAGAAATACATATGGGCTCTGGTCCGAAGTGCCGTGGAGAAGGTCACTAAATTTTGCCCAGCCACAAGAAGATCCTCTTTGGGCTGGTTTAGGAGAGCACAATTATATTGCTTATTCCAATCCCACAGTAAAAAAAGAATGCCAAAAAAAATTAGCACACTTCATCAGTGAGTATCTGATAATTTTCAGTCTCTGTTTTAAATCTGTTTTATGAAAAAAATAAGCGAATAGAAAGATCATTACTGAAATTAGGGGGAGGGGGGACAAAATTAATTTC
This sequence comes from Pseudorectes ferrugineus, assembly GCA_008033365.1. Lineage (NCBI taxonomy): Eukaryota > Metazoa > Chordata > Aves > Passeriformes > Pseudorectes > Pseudorectes ferrugineus. The sequence continues at coordinate 4,628 of QWTY01002141.1, read as the reverse complement.
AGCAAATGGTTCCTAAGATGCTTGGGGCACAGTTACCCATGGTATGTATATACAGTATCTAACACAGACTTTACAGGTGCTCTCCAGATTTTACTGCAAGTCTGTGAAAAATAATAGTCCCCTCAAGGACATCCATTTTCCCAGGGTTTAACAAAATAAATCTAAAAGATGAATGGCCTTTTTTCAAACCAGTCTCAAAATTACAGGGATTCACCAGTATGGCAGTCTCTTTGAAAGTAAGAGAAAACAGCCACAAACAGTTTAATCTCCTGATTTGATGATGTTTTTATACCCTTCACATCAAAACAGAGCACCTGGTATGCACTAATGAATACAGCCCATGGCTCCCAGTTTTAAACTCCCTCTTGCCCATTCTAAGTCCCATTCTAACCCAATTTGACCCTCACAGCAGCAGCAGCTTCTTGGAAATTTTCGGTTGGTAACAATGTTAAGGGTTGGACCACAGTAACTGTACTGAGAAAGGGGAGAGATGTGCACACAGACAGAATTTCATGCCTGATTAGGAAGCAAAAAACCTCATGGTTTAGTTCCAGGCAGTTCCTTTCTTGCTGCTTCCCACCACCTCCAATCAGAGCTCTACCTCATACATATTTGTCATACCTGTCTGGAAATGGTCTCTGCATTCTTTTTCCCCATGAACCACAAAATGAATGCAGAAAGCTGCTCTGTTGCCTTCTCACACCAATCCCCTACAGCCCAAACCCCATCTCAGCCTAAGTGAGAATCAGGGAATCACACAGCAGAATGCAATGCCACCAAGAGAGGGGGGCAATGAGGCAAGGACAGGAATTCCAGATATCCTTGGTCAAAAAAAAGCACGGAGGCACTCGAGAGGGTTCAAGGAGCCCCTCAATTGCATGTCCTAGTTAAAACGATCCTTGGGCTTTCAGAAAACTTCGTTTTTAACTCAGAGAAACGGGACTTCATACAATCATAGAATCACAGAATTGTTACGGTTGGAAAAGACCTTTCAGATCATCAAGTCCAGGCATCAACGTAGCACCACCACCATTCACCCTCAAATAGAGTTCTCAGGTGGCACATCCACATGCTTCATTAGCACGTGCAGGAATGGTGACTCCACCACTTCCCCTGGGCAGTCTGTTCCCATGTTTTATAACCCTTTCCATGATTTTTCCCCCTAATACCTATTTTAAACCCTGTGTAACAGACCAAAGCAGACATAGAAGCAGACTGCATTGCTACATTTCATCCCACAACTGGAGCAATAACAGGAGCTCACATATTTGCTAGCTGCTTAAGTAAAAAAAAGTCACTGATATTTGCAACAGATTATTTAATGACCTATAAACAGAACTAAATCTAAAATATTACATTGGCCACTAGACACAAGATTGAAGTGAGTGAAATAGGTTTGATAGATCTGGAATTTAGGAAGAAAAAGTACATCTCCCTTTAATTCACTTCCTCTTCCTTTGGTTATTTGTATAAGAATAATGAATTCTCATTCTCTTCCTTAGAGGCTCTATCAATAACATTGCAGACAAACCCAATTAGCATTTAAAGGCTGCAACCTGCTTGAATTGCTTTGAGATTCCTTTGAGCTCATCTCCTAGCCAGACAATATACTGAAACTGATTTACCCCACTCTTTTTGAAATATCACTGCTATTTTGCTCTTAATATATCACAAACAAAAATACGCCTTCATTCTGACAGAGGGCCACAATGGATTTTGCATAAAGTTGAATAAATGAGAGCAGATGATAACCAAGCAATATCCAATCTCATGATTTCAAACAGTACATCTATTTTGCATAAATAAATTAACTTTTGAAAAAAAATTCCTCAACACCATTTACTTTATACTTGGTTCAAAAGTGGTGAAATCTGAAATCATCCCAAAGTCAGGCTGTTCCAGGAGTTCTGAAATTACTTTGAAAGCACTCAAAGCTACTCTCTTGTTTTTGAGGGGAGATGTTGCACGTTATCATGGCTGTAGATGCTTCACTTGTTCCCATATATATATTTCCAGTCCGTTTTTCCAAGGCTGGTAAAACACTAGCCTCAATACTATCTTAGGGAAATGACTGCATGGGTTAATTATGCAATGTATGAATAAAGTCTTTTCTTCCATCAGTTTTTTATTTCCCTCTTCCAGTTTCAATCAGTGTTTCCTTGTTCTTCTATTCAAGCTTTAAAAATATCGTACAAATTCACATCCTGCTTTTCTTTACTGTAATCACTACTTCGGCTAATTTTACTGTTTCCCTCTTATTCATCTCTCCTTAAATAGTCCAAGGCGTTTCAGGCTCATTGTATGATACATTTTCTCCATAAACACCTCATCCTCATCTTCCCTCTCAAACCCCATCTCTCTCCCTGTCTGTCTCTCTCCAGTGTCCTTCTGATGCAGCAATTGGAACCAAACACAGAATCTCAGGTGAGGACAAAGCACTGATTTTTCTTGGGTTTTTAATAAAATCATAGCCATAGTGTTCTCAGCATTTTTCCCTCCCTCATTCTTATAACTTTTGAATATTTGTTTATTCCTTGGCAGCTGTTGCACAGTACATAGAACCCTGAATTTAGCTGTCTACACTGATGCCAAGGTCTATTTTTGACTGGATGCTGTCAAGTCAGAGCATAAAATTAATTTCTAAATTTAAACATCTGAATGAATATCTAGACCCGAAATAGTTACCCAAGCTTCTCTATGTAATGAAGAGAAATAGGCACTTTAAGGCACAAATTCAGACACGCATTCTATTAATTTAACTGCATCCTAAAAATGCAGTTTCTTCCACCAATTACAATTAACAGAGATATTTACATCTACACCTTAGGTCTGAGGAATCCTATTCAATTTTTACAATTCCACCCATTCATATTTCTGAATATGTAAAGAAAAAAACAAGTAACAAAAAAGCGTGAGAAAGAAAAAAACAACAATAGTAATTTTAGGAGATTTTCTTCCCCGGCTTGAAGACAGTTTTGTAAAGTGATCGTTACCAAACCAAAGAAAAAGAGGATTACCAGAATGGGTCAACAATGTTTATCTTGATGACAATATTCCAAAATCAGTGTTGTTCCATTCACAATTCTCACAGCTTTGTCACATTTTTCTGAACAATTGTCAAACAATTTTTTTTTTCTTTTCTTAGGAAAAAAGCTTCCATTTCATCTGACAACTTCCAGCTGGAATTACAGCTTTGAATTCTCTGCTACTTTGTTGAGTTGGTTCCGTGGTCAGATTTCAGGAGGGCACACAAATAAGACACTCAATGTGCAAGCCAAATTGATCAAGAGTTTCTCTGACACAATGTCAGTTATGAATTCCCTTCTCCACTTCTTTGAAATTTCATTGCTATTTACTTCGTTGTGAAGAATTGAAGTTGGGGATGGAAGCAGAGGAAGGAAAGAGGGAAGGAAGCGACAACACAGAGCTGACTTTAAAAAAAGAAAAAGAAAAGTTAAATCTTTCCCAGTAGAAGTTACTCTATTGGTACAGCACATACAAGAATACAGGATTAATATTCCACAAAAACAGCAGGCAATGCTTTCTGTAAAAAAAAAAAAACAACAAAACAACATCTTAGAAAGCTCCTAAAAAGAAGTCAAATTTAAAGTAAAACTCCAACAGCATCATTGTCCTTTTGTGTAAATGTTGAAAGCTAGAGGAAGATTTGGTTTCCTAATGGCAATGACAGCAGCTGTGCTCAGGAGCTGTCCCGGGTTTTCATTTTGCTTGCTTGTTTTCCAATAAAGTACTATTGATTCCCAGTCAGGTGGTACAAAAGGGCTGTATAAAATAGTCTCTGAGAAAATTACCACAATGTCTTTACTCACCTTCCGCCCTCTCCTTCAACTCGATTTAAACAAAGGAGACTTAATGATTCCCCTGCTTGATGCTTTGGAGAATAGGAATGTGCACTTAAAACAGCAACTACTGTTTGCTTACCGAGTCTTTTATCTTAAATGCAGGCCCTTTAAGAATATGCTGAGCTGATTTTAAAAACTACAAAAAAATTTAGAAGCTCTTTCTGTATAATCAGACATCAAAGTTTGATGTGGAATACAGTTTTGCAATAAAATTTCATCCTTTCTCATTTGCATTTCAAATAAACCATTAATATCTTACAAAAGGACCAAGAACTGAGATAAAACATACTTTACACTTTGATATGTTAGCTGTTGTTCACCCCTGTGGCATCAACTTTTTCTGCTACTAGAGTTACTACAACATCACACTTTTTTTTTTTTTTTTTTTAATTTAGCCTTATGCCACCACCAGTATCCGAAGCTGAAAAAGCTGCCTTGACATGGGTTTCTAAACACCACAAAAACCTACAGGACAGACGGATTATGGCTTCAAAAGCTTTCAAAAGGGACTTGCAGCTTATTTTTCTCTTTATCCCCATTTAATGTCCTCAGCCCCCTTTGCAGCAGGCATCATCTGCTGCTGAACTCCCAATCTGCCTCTTGCTGCAACGTTCTGTAACCTGAAAACAAACTTAACAGAAAGATTAAAAAAAATCCTATGACTGTCCTAAATGATTAGCCTGAGTTTCTTCAGCCAATACTGCAAAGTTTGCAGTTGTATATAATCTAGGAATGCTGCCAGGAAAGAGAGGAAAAGAGAGGTCG
>QWTY01002140.1:0-11739 GCA_008033365.1 Pseudorectes ferrugineus | reverse complement strand
TTTTTTTTAACATGCAGTGTGGAAATAATGGTGTATTTTAGGATAACTTTAATTTTTTCTCTTCTGATTTCTTTATTGCTACTTTGCTTCTTTCTTTTCCTCTGGTTTTGCAGGGTCAGGAGCTTGGGAAATTAGGGTACATCAAAATCCAGTCAACTTTCTCACAGTCACACCTCTCCCTGCTCTAGTCTGTGCTACTATAGAAAAAAATAAGGTGACTTGGAGAGTTAAAGAAAATCTTAGCCCAGCATCACAGTCATCATGTCCTGAAGAATCTGCCAGCCTGGTTCAGGAGATGAGGATCTCCCTTTTCCTCTTCTGGCTGGAAGTTTCTCGGTGGGAGTCTCCTTGCTGGAGTGTGGTGCCTCCTTGCCAGGGGAGCAGCACATGGGTTGATCTCTGTGAACAGGTTAAATAAACAGGACTATGTTTGGGTTAATTGTCACTGGTTCTACTGCTCTCCATTACTGATCTATCTGGGAGACTGGCCAAGGAGCAGATGCGAGAGACAGCATCATCACCTCCCTCATCGTCTTCATTGTGTCTGGATTTATCCTTTTTCTTTTCCTTATCCCCCCCCGCCAACCCTTTATCTTTTATTTTATTTTCTTTTCTTCCTTTTTTTTTTTTTCACTATTTTTTTTTTTTCCTCTTTGGCTGAGCAAATAGGCCAGATGGCAGTGAGGGGAACAGACAACAAGTGAGCCATGGCATATGGGCAGCCTGTTTAATTTCAACTCCTGTTGGGAAGTGGCTTGCAGGGAGATAAGTTACAAAAGCAGAAGAGGAGGAGGAGTGTATGTTGGAGGGGAGGGGCAGGAGGAAGGGAAGACCCTTTTTGAGATGAAGCAGCCCAGCTGAGGGGAGTCTGGGGCACAGGGGACTGAAACCTTGGCTACATTCCTGACACAAAGCAGTAAATTAGCTGTTTCCGTGTCAGTTTTTGCAGGAAGTCTTGTTGGCTACACATGGGAAGGAGAGATGGGGATGTCTGCCTCAAATGAGGAGGAGGAGGAGGAGGAGATGTCTCCAATTTTCATCTCACTCCCCCTGTCCCAGGAAAGCTCCAGGCAGGTTTAGGAGCTGGGATATGGAGGCATTTGCCCAGCTGTGGAAGAGGAGTCATGCTGCCCTAGATCATTTTTCTTTGCAAATAGGATTTGTGTGTTTTTTACTCTTATGGGCATCACAGTGAGATCACCCACTAAACAGTTCTTTGAAGCAAAAGGCATGATTTTTTAAGTTTCGAAACAAAACAAAGTAAAAAGTTGACACGAAACAAAATTAAAGGCAGCTTAATAACAATGTAGTTGACAGTGATTCCCCTTTCCCCTTCCCTTCTGTTTTGGCCTTCATTTTTCTCTCTCTCAATTTGCTTTTTGGATTCAATATGCTAGGTATCAGCTTCTGGCTATCTATTCACATCGTTCATGCATTTTGGACTTTGCTGACTGAGACCAAAGGGAGTCTTGCCTTGAATGTGTCTCAATGATTTAGGAAGAAAATTAGAGCGAATTATAGATAGTGAGGCTTCTTGGCTTCGTTTTTATGTACTCAGACTTTGGGAGAGAGTGAGGAGAGGTAGGTGTACTTTTCGTACTTTTTATAAATGTGTTGCTTTTGCATCTCAGCTTCATTGAAATGTAGCTGAAAATGGCTACACAATTTAGGAATTTGAGAAGTCTTATTCCTGCGGATGCTCTGTGGATTTGATGTTCCTTGGTACAGGCTCTCAACACCTTCATCCCAGAGGCCTTTTTAAAAATCACCCATTTTGGTCAAAAAAGCCATAATTTTGTTCTATTTGCTCCTCTTTGATGGCAACAAGCATGGAATCCCAATACAATCATCACACACATGGACCATTTGGAGCTCTGTGCATATTATCAGCACCCTGATTGGTGGATGGGACTCTATCTTGATGTGCCCATGTCTGGGATTCAGCTGTGAACTCCATGCTTGTGCTCGCCAGGGTGGGAAAACTCTACCCACCAATTAGCTCTGGAAATCCTGACCCTGTTGGCAGGATGCAGATGATCCTGGGCCGCAGTTGCGCTCTGTGCCTGCACAAAGAACTTTTTATACGGCATTAATTCTGCAGAGAAGTTTTTATTCACTAGAGATTCTGCAGAGAGATGATTATGCATCGCTGGCTTGGTGGAGCAGAATTTTAACTTACAGCTCAGGCACTCCTCCACTGATTAGTTTTAACATGAAATAGAAACACAAGCCTGTGATTTATTGGTGAAATATTTAAGATAGATTGTTAAATTATTTAAATAGCAGAGTTTAAAGCAGGCAAGATAAAACAAAACAAAACAACAAAAAAAGAGGCAGTTCATCCAAATAAGATCTCAGTTTTCTTGAATTTGAAAACCATGCATTTAGACTCGCTAGGTATCTGAAAAAAAATTCCACTTTATTACTCTCACAAAAAACTTAATCTTGAGTCTTTTTCCATTTGATCCCTGCAGACTGTTTCATCTGCAGTGCTAGGAATTGCTGCAGCCTCAATTATTTCCTACCACTTATCTACCACGTATTTGGGCACTCGCCCAGACTGGATGCAGTTTTCCTCTTTCTACGAATGCTAATGGAGAGGTTTTTTGACTCACTGTTGATAGACCAGGTGAGGACTGCTCCAGTCTTCTTGCCTGGGGTTTGGATATCACCTCATCTTGTCTTGCCCCTGGAGCTGATCTTCCGTCCTACCTTAAAAAGCTTGTTTGCATCTGCTGTAGTTGTCTTTGCCCAGCTGGCATCTGTATGACATTGTCACAAAGTAAAATTAGAGATGTCTTCCCAAAGGAGGAGATAGAGATCATGCTCACAGTCTGTAAGGACACCAGAGTGGTGGCAATAACAGTGTGGACTCATGACATAAATTGTGAATTAAGCATAAAGATTTTTTGTGGAGCCTTAATATTCATTTCATAGGTTCACAGAACAATTTGGGTTATAAGGAACCTTAAAGATCATCTGGTTTCAGCCTCCTGTCATGGGCAGGGACACCTTCCACTAGACCGGGTTGCTCAAAGCCCCATCAAACCCGGCCTTGAACAATTCCAGGGATGGAGTGTGCACATTTTTTCTAAATTTTTTCCCTAAATTTTGAGATAAAAACCATGGGACTTGCTGCATCCTAAGGAGCATTTAATGTTTTCAGTTTCTGTTTATCCAAGATTCTCCAAATTTCAGAGAGCTTGCTCGCTTCCTCAGCCATGTCTGCTCTGAATATCAGATCAGTGTGACACATGAAAAGCAAAGGCGATTAGGCTTTGACATGTCTCCAGTAAAAACTCATGGGAAATGTGCATCAAGACCCATAGATGGCTTTGAAAATTTCAGTCTTTTCTCTTCATCTACTCACATTTCAGCACAAAAAAAGAAATATTTTTCAAGTCTGACCTCCTCTAGGAAGCCCTCCATTTTGGGCTGTGCATCCAAGGAGGACAGAACTTTCAAAGTCTGATTCTTTCAAACGTGGCAGCTGAAAAGAAGATAATTAGGACAGGCAAATGCAAACAGTACTTTTGCAAATGGTATTTATCTTTTTTTTTTTCTTTCCTGTGTATGTCTATATTATACTTTTCCACCTGCCTTCAAAGGGCAGCTGATAAAAAGGATTTGCTTGGCCTTTTTGTTGCTGAAGGGGGAAGGGTACCATTTTTGTGTAGTGCTGCAAGACAGATTCTGCAAGTGAAACTACCCCAGCAGGGGCAATCCTGCCCGGAGGGGACAACTCCAGGGACTGAAGCAGGTTTTCTTTTTTTTCCTTTGCTCTCCTTTGTGGATTTGTTGTGCTGTGGGACCAGGTCCTTTATGGCATGTAAGGAGTGGGGTTTATGGAGCAATCAACTCCATCAGAGGTAGCGGCAATCGCATAATGCTTCGGTCTTTTGTAATAGATTTTGTGTGTGTGAGCTGAAAGTATGGCCGGGAGGGAAGGGGATGTGAAACGTTGTCTTTTTTTTTTTTTTTAAGTTGGAAAGAGTCTGTCTGAGTTCCTTTATGCTTTTCAGGCTCAAGGATGAGAGAGAGCGTGTGTACGTGTGCGCGTCTGTGCCCATACAGTCGCTCAAGTGGGAAAAAACCCCGTTTGCGGTTCACACAGGAGGAATTTCTGACGGAGACAACAGTGCTAAGCAGAAAGGCACATCCTGATCTCTAGCAAGTGAGGGGCACGTTGGCGGACACATGCACACAACACATACTCTCCGGGCTCTCTGCATAATACGTGCAAAGCGCTGCCCTTTAATGAACGTAACCTATGGTGGCTGGGATGCAGCCGGCCAGACCTCACTATTAATAAACTGGGAACATTCTTCTCCTTTTTAGTCCCTTTCAATGCCAGCCCTGCGTTTTGATCTCCCTTGAATGCTGCTCCCCCTCATTTGGGGCTCCAATTCTGAGAAGATTTGGCGCATTGTTTGAGGTCGCAGGATGTCGGATTGATTTCGGAGCTTTTGTATTGACTCCGGGCTCCTGAATGAAGCTGTCATGTGTGTCTGTGGTTGGCTAGCAGGCTGTCCGGCTGCAAGCTGTGCCTTCCTTTGTTGTTTAGGCCTCATTGAGCTGAGGGAAGAGGCTCATTTCAGGGTGATTTACCACCACCCAAACACCAGCTGTCTGTTGTACTGCCGCTTGCCTCCACCTTGGATTCAGTTCTTGTTTCCCTTCCTTTCCCCCCTTCTCTCCCACTCTACCACTGTAGGCACTTGGGTACTGGTTCTTCAAAATGTGTGGATCACCCTGACAGAACAGCATAAAAAACATAACAAACACTGAATGTGTTGTTCTTCCTAATGGCATTTAGGCAGCCATGGGGATTTTTAGAGTTCACTGTTGCAGTGCTATACATAGACTCAAAGAATAATATCCCACGTTGGAATGGACCCACAAGGATCATCGAATCCAACTCCTGGCCCTGCACAGGACAGCCCCAAGAATCACACTATGTGCCTGAGAACCTTGTCCGAATGCTTTTTGGGTTCTGGCAGACTTGGGGCCTTCCCCGGGGTGGTTCCAGTGCCTGACCACCCTCTGAGTGGGAAGAAGCTGCTTCCAGTATTTTCAAAGGCTGTTGCTCAAAAGGGAGTAAGGCTGAGGAAACCTGAGCAGGTTAGAGCCCAGCTGGACCTGTCAGCCTCTGCAAGGTGCATGGCACGGTGCTAAGCAGAGCCCACCTCTGGAGCTGAGCTTTCCAGCCACGGACTTGGAAGACAGGATCCTACCATTAATCCCAGCCAGCAGCTCCAGAGCACAGAGCCTGGCAGCTCCCTGGAGGCTGGCCGGTGCCCTGTGCCTCGTGTCTCACTCCTTTAAACAGGGCTGGCAGCTCCACACGGGATGGCTCTGGGCAATGCCTCAGTGATTTGTGTGTGCCCTGCATCTCCCCTGGAGCCGCTGGCGCGAAGCGAGTTGTGACCGACCCTCATTTGACTTCTGGGTGATGCAGTTCAGCGTTTCTCGACCACAGGCTGTTAAAACTGGCAACTGCTCAGCTCCTGTCACACGTGCAGCTGAGATAATTAAGGCTGTTACTATTATTACGGTTTTTCTTATTTTTCTGCAAACTTTGGCCAGCTGCTGGAGCCCATGGTGCAAGGAGGTGGGTGAGGCCAGCCAGATTCCCTCTAAGAGGTGGGATAATAGGACATATGTCAAGGAGCCTTCTTGCTCTTTGCCTTGGGAAGGGTGATGTCTGGTGGTGGATGTGAGCCAGCAGAAGGCAAAGTGAGCTTCCCTGTTGGAAAACCTTGGGCCTACCTGCCTCTAAAAAACACCACCTCATGTTATTAAAAGGCCAGGAAATGTAGAAGTGATTCTCCGTGAGTTAAGACCAAACATCTACAGTATCTAGTCAGATGAGGCTCCTCTCTTTGTGGTGTTCTCCTCTCCTTCCCCTGTGAGCATCAGGCACTGCCGGATGAAGGAAGGAGGGAAATATTAGGAGGCAACAACCACAGCAGGATAGCCCCGGCGAGGTGTTTTAATTTCTTAACAAACTCCTTGGGCACTAGAAACTGTAAAACAACATACAGATAAACAAACAAAAACTCACTAACCCTTAGCACCCTGGAGGGCTCTGTTTCAGATCACTGAATAAAAGCTGAAGTTGCACATGCATGTTTAATGTAACACAAGGCGTGTGCTGTGGAAAAGCGTGCCTTCCTCTAATCTGGTTCCAGACAGAAGCATCCAAACAGAAGCCCCTTTCCCTATCCCCACTGAACTGCTTGGTGTGTGTGAGGAAACCCCTGAATGACAAGGCCTCCATCTGCTCTGGAACAGAGTTGCGACTGGCTGCAAATGTTGTCCATATGCTTTTTTTTTCCTTTTGCTTTTCAACTTAGCTGCCTAATGTTAGACACCTATCTGCAAATTAAGCATCTGCTCATAGGAAGCTTTCCTAAAATAAGGTGGAGGTAGTAGCTCATTCATCCAGTGCACATTAGGACAGGTGCATCTGCAGCTGGAAAAGGAGGTGGGATTATTTATCCAGTGTATTGCTTTCATTTTTTTTTTTCTTAGGGAATGGAAGAGACCCTTCATTCTTGTACTGTCAGAGGAAATGAAAAAACTCTCAAGTTTTGGGTTCATATTTCCCTTGTGCTCTTGGTTTTCCAGGTTGTTATGGGCAACATCTTATGATTTCTCTGTGTTAAATAAAACTGGTGATACTTCCATTTGGACAGAAGAACATGACCATGGTTTGCCATGAGCTCAGGTGGCATTAGAGCCATAGAAAGGTCTAAAAGTAGGAGGGTTTTTTCCTTGGCTTGTGGTTAAAAAAGGGTTGGATTATCTTTTCAACATAAGGACTTTGCAGTGGGCAGTGGGACAAGCTGACCATGAACACGATATATGTGGATGTAGTTTCCTAACCACAAGCATATGTTAATGCTATAGCCACCCCAAGGTATCCAGTGGCCTTTTGGGAAATGTGTGACTCTCTCCTAGGCCCTTTTATAGCTCCAACTTGCCTCATATGCTGTGGGGTGTCTAGAAGGTGTTCTGTGGTTAGACAAAGGAGTCTCTCCCTGTGCCTCAGTTTCCTATCTCTAACATAGTATTTTAATAAACTTGCTTTAACTTCTAGTTTAATCACTTATTTCTGGGAAATAATTTTTGACTTTAACAGATTACAGACTAGTTGTTGAAGGACTGTAGTAATGAGGCAAGAGCAAAACACCTTTGACAGATGGGAGTCACAGGCAGAGGATGCCAGATGGAAGTAGTCCCCTGAAAACCTCAGAGTTTGACAGGTTGTAATCAGCAGCCCAAACATGAGGCATTTTGGGTAGTTATCAGATTAGGTATCAGTGCAGCCTTTTCAGTGTCTCATTTTTTTCCCAGCTTCTCTTTTGGAAGGAGTGAAAAAGATAATTTCTGCACATTATCTGACCTTGCTGGGACTTGTGAGATGCTGAGCTCACCAAGTAAGATATGTCCCCACACCTGGCAGGTTGCGGGCTCTCCCAAGGTGACCAAAAGTTTATCTGCCTGTTTGTAATTCCTGCCACCGAGGGTCATCTCTCTGCTGTGCCCTGACATTGAGCAATGGCTGCAATTCCTTTTAATTGTGCCCTTTCCCTTCCTCATCATTTAGGGCAGAGCACTTCCACTTGGCTAAACTTGCTAACTGTGTTGGGATCTCCTTTTCTATATAAATTAATCCATCTGAAATCTTGTGACTGTTCATGGCTGCACACGAGCAGATTCTCCCTCTGTTCCCCAGCAGATGCCAAGAGTGGTTATTTTCCAACTGTAGACAGCAAAAGTCTGAAAGTAGGCAATGTCTTTGTGTGCATGCCTATGGAAAAAAAAGTAATTGTGATACATTTGTGGGGACTCCACTGGCTGGTTTTGACTCCATGCAGTTTAAATTCAAGCAGCATTTTGACCAAATCTGAAATCCCAACTCCTTTCTTCCATGGTGATTTATCAAGATGTCCAGGTTTGATAAGGAACAAAAATACTTTCGTGAAGAACCAAAGTGACTAAAATAATCCCCAGAAAACAACTCTGTTAACATGAGGGACCTTGCTGCTCGGATCACAGTCAGTCTGATGGGTTTCCAACAAAAATAAAGGTGTCTGAGCTCAGCTTCTTTCTCAAACTGTTGGTTACATGTAAAAGGAGAGTGAGTGGACTCTGTTTCTTTGCAAATCTCTGTTCGTCTGAGCATCCATCCCTGGAAGTGTCCAAGGCCAGGTTGGATGGAGCTTGGAGCAGCCTGGTCTAGGGGAATATGTCCCTGCCCATGGCAGGGGGTGAAACTGGGTGATCTCTAAGTTCCCTTCCAAACCAAACATTCTATGATTCTATGTCACAGACATTGCAAGGTCTGTGCCAGCAGTGTTAGGTGAGAGTGGGCTCTTGGATTCCTGGCATGAGTTTACCAGGGGTGATGTGGGCCCATTGTTCTACTGAGAGCAAGTTGCTGTTGGAGAGTTTATTTCACCAAATCTGGGCATATTAAGAGCAAGTAGGCATTAACTTGGTAAAAATGAACAGAAAAGGTAATGTATGAGCTTTTCCCTATGTCACTGCAGTTTGGTATTTGTACTGTCTGAGCCTTCTAGACTTGTTCCTGTTCATGCAAGTGTATGAAAACCATGGGTTAAAATAACGTGTTTCTTTTCATTTTTGCATTCCCACTGTCTTTTTCCACACACCTTGCTTTCCTTCTGCCTCTGTGTGACTTCCCTAATGCTGTGATGTTATCCTTTGGGGAAGCCTTCTTGGCAGCTTGGGAGCTAACCCTCTGTGAAAGACGGGTTCCAGCAATGCAGGAAGAGTCTGCAGGCTTCCCTAATGCCCTTTCTTCCCCTGCTCCTGACCATAAATACAAACCTCTTGGTCTTCAGTGGTTCGGATTGTGCTGATGTTTTTCCTTCCTCATCTCTTATAGGGAAAAGTCATTGGAGATGCAAAACTGCTTATGAGTTGTGGTTGCAGAAAAGGGAAAAATTCTCAAGCGAAAGACTCAGACCAGGTCAGTCAATGTGTACCTTAACTGGTGAAATCTAAGAATGTCTTAACATCTGGTGGATTTGTTCTGTGTTGTTGCATATCAGAGTTCCTGGACACAAACAGAGTCCTTGGCATGATTGACAATGGTACAACATTCATGTTTTTGTGTTTGTTATTTGTAGAAAAACCCTCAAGCAAGATCGGGGATTCATTGCACTAGGAGATGTTAATGCCCTAGCCTGGCTTATTCCCATCTGGTTTATTTATTCATGAATTCTGTTTCTTTATAAAAATCCACTCCAGGCAATGCCTTTCTTAAAGAATATTGCATTTCCTTGCTGGCTAAATGCATGCAACCTTTGGTCTCCTACTGTAGCTGCCTGGATGGGTGGTAGTTCATAGCATGCTTTTGTTCTGAAGTGACACCATCACAAGGACATTCTTTATTGGGGTTCCTCATGACAGACATGTAAAAACTTGTTCACAAACCAATGGCCAGGTTTCAATATTCATTACTTGGAATGAATGGCCCCTTATTCTAAAATTGGTCAATTTGACATTGGTGTGATCGCTGGTAGGGTTCAGTAATTGCAAGTGAGATGGACTGTGCTTGGAATAACAGCCAGCTGGTGGTCTCTTCCTTCCCCCTACCACTTGGCACTTATTCAGATTAGCCAAGTTCATCCCTTTCAAAACTTTTTAATTCTTATGGCCTCCTGTCTTTGTAGCTAAAGGTAAATTTGAATCTGGAGATCATTCTTTCCAAAGATGAAACAAAATTTGATTTCAGCATAAACATTTTGTAAAATCAGGTCACCCAATGTTAAATGTGGTAGAGTGAAGCAGTTGGTCTCAAATATCAAATAACTTTGCTCTCTAATGTATCTTGTGGACAACCTGTGGCCTAGTATAGACCTGAGGCAGATTCAAACAGTGTCCATGAAGTTCCAGAAACTCTTGATAGTTTCCTGAAGGGAAAAGAGATGAATTCTCAGGAAGAAAAGTCTTCTTTATCTTCAACATGCATGTTCATCAACTTTAATTAATAATAGTGTCTCTAACCCTCGTTTTGTTAATGTTTGAAATCTGAGAACAGATCTATCTTATCTATAAACCTATTCATACATCTGCCTATTCTGCAGTATTCTCTGTTGTGAGGAATATTGGTCACACTTACAAATTCTTTGTAGAATTGAGTCTTTCACTGATTTGCTTTGTTTTGCTTGAGTACTTTTATTACTATCTTCAAAATAACAAATTAATTGTCATGAGCTATATTGTCAGTTTACCATCAAGACAAGGATTCATATTATTTTTCTTTAAAAGGCTAGCTTCCCTCTCTCAAATGCAAGCTTAATATTCTCATGTTAAGGTTCTAACACACCAGGGGAAAATTAATTTAGAAATAAACAGTCTTAGCAACCTTAGTCTTTTGTATTTTGATGTACTCTGGTTGAATCACTTTTAGTTTTTGATGGGACCACAACACTGTCAAACCACTGGTAATATAGATTAGAAATAGTTGGAACATCTTGATTGCAGAGAGGTTTTACAAAGCACTATCTCTAACAAACCCTGGGTACTAGACCTAAAACTCACAAATGGCAGTATTTTAACTAGAGTGTAGGCAATAGTTTTCAGAGGGGGAAAAAATATCCCATTCTCTTTGATGTTTTCTGGAACAGTGATAAAATATTTTTTGCATTCAGTTACTTTCTGAAATGTAATTTTTGGTGCCTGATGATGTGTTAACCATATCAGTACCTCTTTATTTGCTGTATCAAGATAAACTATTGGGCAAGTGCTTGCTTCAGAGGCTGTAAAGCTCATTCGTCATGCCCCTGGCAGGGTCCTGTCTATATTTCAGGGGATAGGAGGTAGATGGGGAGGAAACTAGTACAGGAGGGTGGGTGGCAGTGTGGAACATTTGTCTATGAATGCAGGACCTCAGCTCAGCTTATAAATTATCCCCTGGGCCTTGTAGATAAACACAGACTTCTATGGTGACATCGGCTGGGAAAGGCAAACACTTGCCGATGATTGTGGGCTAATCCTTCAGGACACTAATTGCCAGAAAACCAAGGAAGCATTATTTTAGGAACAGCTTGTTTCACTTTGTGAAGGGGAAAAACAGTGCACTGGATTTAGTTTTGTTTGCAGAGCTCTACTCCCACCTCCTGCACCCTGTCTCAGATTTTAAAGATTTACCTTCATTATTGTTATTGCTGTTGGGGACTTTTTCTTTTTTTTTTTTTTCCTGTCCTTCCTTTGTGTTTCACTCTGCTGCCTCTGTAAAGTTTTGTGAATATGCAACCTAGTTTTCATTTGCATGAATGTACACATAAATAGGTATGTGGTTTTTATACCATTAGCTATTTAAAGTTTTGGTTTTAAAGTCACCAACTACTTTTTGGCTGAAATTTTTGTGAAAGGTGGTGCTTTGCAAAGAGTTTATTTTTCATTCATTCCTTCAAGTCAATTTGGAAACTGGCAAAAAATCCTAAACACACTGCCCCACTAGGAAAAATCCCCAGCTGAACCAAATCATAACCTCATTGCCAAGGATTTAATTTACTGGTATTTCTTACTTCAGCCTGGAGAAGAGGGGACTGAGGGGAGACCTCATTGCAGTTACAACTTCTTTGTGAGGGGTGAAGGAGGGGCAGACACTGATCTCTTCACTCTTGTGACCAGACAGGACTTGAGGAAACAGCATGAAGCTGAATCAGATGATGTTTAGGTTGGATATCAGGACATTTT